>JAHWFP010094119.1:24213-49270 GCA_023313725.1 Lithobius niger | reverse complement strand
AATAATAATAATAATAAAAGTTTACCACCAAAGATCGGGGAAATGCCGGAGAAAAGAAGAAAGGGCGCATTGATGAGACACTAACATTAACCCTCAAATACTTAAACAAGTTGATTAAAAAGTAAATCAAGCAACACAATGTAACATGATGGCTGGACACAACCAATAAAAGCTTAGTTAGAGTGGCGGACTACGCAGGTGGCAAAAAGAAGAACTCGGGGCGGTACAAATGGCTCCTCAAATCAACGGTGTTGAATTCCCAACGCAAATTCGCAACAACTTTTTTTTAATGTACTTCCCTCTAGGCAATGACGAGGTACGCCAGATGTCGAGCTATGCATGAGACAGCCAGACAGAGGTCTGTGGTTAGAATCACGTTGTGCCTTACATTGGTGATTGCATAGTTGCCTTAATTGCAATGTATTCCTACATTGCAACCTATTCTGAATGAAAAGGTAGTCGTTTAGTCAGCATTATTATCATTGAAAAAAACTTAAATTTGTGGTGGAAGGGTACAAGTAATATGGGGCCTCCTGACCGGCAAAAAAACCCAAGTATATACAAGGTCACAATTTTAATTTTCACCCGGTAACTTCCGGTCTTGATTACAATAAAAATGATTTAAGATAATAAAAACACCAAAAATAGTGCTGCAACAACAGGAACAGCCACTGTGAGCTCCACCATTTTGTATTTATATTTTGTGTGTGTTTTTATTATCTTAAATCATTTTTATTGTGACCAAGACCGGAAGTTACCGGGTGGAAATTAAAATTGTGACCTTGTATGCACTTGTAGTTTTATTTGCCGGTCAGGAGGCCCCATTTTACTTGCATTATTATCATTTTTAATTAATTAATAAAGAATACAAAGAAACGAACGTTCTAAACCACTCCAACCGCCGCATCTCGAGTTAACAATCAACTCGGCGCCTTGCAAAGTAGAACATGTTATGCAGTGAAGAAAACGGGTTGCTTTGCCACAGAGTATTGCAGGGAAGTCTGTCCGTACTAAGACTGAATAAGTTACGCTGTATATCTCTCAGTACTTTTCCAGAATCCGTAGCAGATTGGACTGCATCTGTACGATTTTAGTATTCATCCCATATTTTAAAGAACAACTTGCAGGAGAACAACTTGTGGTTTAGGGAACTGCTGCTGGTTTTATACTTAAACGTTTAATTCGTTATAATCAAAATCACCCAGCATTTAGTCATCTCTCAATAAATGTGAAGTTGCTCACATTATTTATTCCTGTGGCAATTTCCGCAGCAGAATTATGAATATAGCCACACGAATCGGAGGGAATGGGAGAAAGAATGAATGGAGAAGAAACTTTGGCGAAACTTGCGGGATGCGAAAGTTTTGCTCGACAATTGGGCCATGACCGCCACCAAACACCGCTAAAAACTGCGTGAAACTGCCGGACCGTAACCGTAATCGAACCGAACCGAAAAGCAAACTTCTGGCATTAACCAAGCCGTAATCAAAGCGAAATAAAATTACAAACAAAAACGTCAAGTGTGCCGTAAAAAAAGGGGGTTATATGATTGAAGTTTCACTTTACTTGTTAAAATGTACACGGATAAAAATTGTTGATTTTTAATTGAAATAATCAAATGTACAATTAAGGAAATTGCATCTGTTTAAGTGCTGTTGTGCTTTACGTAAAATATATGATTGGTAAAGCACAACAGCACTTAAAAAGATGCAATTTCCTTATTGGTACATTTCAACAATTTTTATCCGTGTACATTTTAACAAGTAAAGTGAAACTTCAATCCTATAACCCCATTTTTTACGGAACACTTGACGTTTTCGTTTGTAATCCGTGAAATTTTTTTACGCCTATTGCGTCGCGCTACAAAGGTTTATGCATGCAGTCGATTGTTGCTCCCCACTTTGAAACAATTCAACTCAGTTATTGCCCGCTTTTCAGCTCTCAGTCCTTTTCTAACAATAAATCGATGCCAGAGCCGAATTCGTGTGCCAGAGATGCCAGGGTTTTTTTGTTTTTTTTTCCATTGACGTCGCACACGCAGGCCATATTTTATACTAAGCAAACAATAAACACTTCTCTAAACACTACGATTACATAAAATGCCTGCCATTGCAGAAACTTTCGACGTGCAAAGTCTGTTTTGTTGACTCTGTTAATGAGGCTAACAGTCAGCAGCTCCTACCTCTTTCACTGATAAAGAGACAAACCGAACATTAAACGTTTCCACCGTGTTGTTGGCAAGACAAAGTGTTACCACCGTCTTCTTATTTATTTTACTGTATTTTATTTTAAAGGACGTTAGCCTTTCTCAGTCCATTTGTACCATCGCTGAATAATCCGTCGGCGATCGAATTCCTTTTGTTAGCCACGAAACAATTACTAAGAAAGATGGAACGCACAATAACAATACCCAAGCGCGAGCACAGTGAAACGGGCAGAGAGCCGAAAAGCGGGCAATAAATAGGTTATTGTTCCCTTTTCTCGTGCCAATAGCTAACAATACCTCGGCAATACCTCGTCATTGTTAGCTCTTGGCACTCGGAAAGCGAGCAATACCTATACCTCTGAAACCCTGCATCTAGGAAATAAATACGACGGGAATCTATCGTTTCTAGCTGTCAATTTCGGCCTTTGTTTTCGGTTCGTGCGTGTTTATCTAACGTCACGTCTAGATCGGCATTGTTGTTTTAAGCAATACCCTATCCCATAGTCGCGTGATTGGACATACAAACAGTAACTAATCAAAGTTTTAATAACGAAAGTGTAGTTATGTAATTTGTTTTTGTTTAATTTAAGTAAAGCTTGGTTGAATTAAGTTTGATTCGGAATAAGTTAGACGGTTAGTTAAGAGTGATGCTGCACTAAGCTAATTAAGCAGTAAGCACGACAATGAGTAGGTTACGTATGAGTAACACATAATGACTTTCGAATTGTCATTAATTTTTTCCGAATTTTAATTTTTTGTCTGCAGCTAAATAATTGTCCCTCTCATCGTCGTGGGGAAGATAACCCAGTTTGGGTACGTGCTTCATAACCCATAACCGCCTGAAAGAACTTTCAGACCCCTTTTTTAGAGGGTCGGTTCTCGGATTCGAACCGGCATTCTCTTGGTTTGGAGCCGACGACGCTGACCACTGGGCTATGATTGCCCGCTTTGCTCGGGGTCCCCGGGGATCCCTCACAAAGCTCGCGCTGGGACTTAGTTTTTCGCCGTTACACGTTGAAGGCGTACGTTCGTATCTAGGCGGTTATGGGTTAAAACAAAACCAACCAACCTAAAATTTTTATTTTTAACTTTCTTGATTGTTATATAATATAACAAACAAATTACAAAATAAACATTCTCTTTTGATTTTATGGTTCTGTTGTATTAGGCGACATAACGTTAGCTGTTACACCAGCCAGCAGAGCAGCAAATTAGAAAACTAAAAAAAAAATTGAAACTAGAATTTTAAGTTTATAAACCTCAAAAAAAACATTGAAGTAATATTGAAATAATGTTAAAGTATTAGTTTAATTATTTAATTATTAATTATTAAAACCGGTTAAAACAGTAACCGGTTAAAACCAGTTAACCCACCCCCCCAACAAAAATTGGTTTGGCCCGAAATTAAAATAAAGCCGAACCGTAACCGGAAATGAACCGAGAAAAAAAAACGTTTCGACTCCCTGTTGCTGCCTGTTGACTAACCATTTTCATTTCATGTCGTTACAAATCTTGGTGATTTGAGTCCCCTACTATAATTTCAACACTAACCCGGGAAAAAATCAGAAGAGAAGATCAGTTGGCGGCAAGTTTTTTTTTTTTTTTGTTTTGTTTGTTTTGCTGGCATCAGTATTAGGGTGTTGATTTGATTTGATTTTAAACTTAATTTCTTTGAGCCTTAAGTCAGACGAAGCAACTTAATGCTTGTATGGCTGAACCGGCTCAATTTGGAACATTACCATACTTTTAGAGAAGAAGAAATATATGGTAAAGGGAGGTGCCAACTCGGGGATTCGATCCGGGAAACCTCCGATCATCGTAGGGGCCGAAAGATTGTCCAGAATTGTTGTATGAGTTTGTTCCTATTTCCTTGTGAGGACTTGATGGAAGCCATTTTATTCTGATATCACTGTTTTGCATTGCAGATGTGGCCTGATGGTTAGCACGACTATCTCATGGGCCAGAGGTCCCGGGTTCGAGTGGCCTCAGCCACCCCTGGCATTTTCGGGATGAGAAGGGCCCTATGATGTCTCGTGCTCATGTCGATTGTAACATGTAAAAGAACCTAGGAATTTCCAATGGGATTTACCCTGCAAAATTGTCCCTTTCTCCTTCTGACGCCATGGCTACGGGAGGGAGCGTGGCAAAAGCTAAAGCTTTGAATAGCAAAAAGTTGGCATTTCTTTCTCTCGTTTGGTTTTTGGTAGGATATCGAGTGTCAGAAACGTGACGGAAAGCTGTATATACACAACTAAAAAAAACAGTCGTATGCGAACAGAGCGATGACTTAAACCAGAGGCAACAGTGAATGACTACAACCTGCGATAGAGAAGCAAAACGCGTCACTACATCGTTCGAGGAGCGTTTATGCTCGTAAAAGCCGTCGTTATTCGATTTGAAGCACATCCGACAGGCGCTTCATGCTCCCTTCTCGCCGTTTCGCCCATTCTTTCTGCACACCCATTTCTGCTTGCTAGCGGAGAGAGATAGGGACGTAGACTCTTCCGTCTTTCCCCCTTCACCCCCTTCCGGTCCAAATGCACTATTTACTCGTTCCTTCCTGTCAGCCTCGCTTTGGCTCCTCAAGGACACGAGCTGGCTGGCGTTTTAAGATAACGCTTTAGCCGATGAAGACAGCGACAAAAGATTCTGGTGCCAGTAAAGAGGAAATCTCAACGAAAGAAAAGTACCATACATTATTTTAAAGGCGAAAATATCTTTAAAAATGTCGAGATGACCTTGCTAGGAATCTGCAACAGATTTCTTAACGGGTCAAAAGAGTTCCGTGAATTATTCTTAAAAAATGGATTATGAATTTAAATTTGGGGGGGGGGGGGGGGGGTTGGTGAGAGGAGTGAAGAGTTCGATAGTTGTCAGGGGTTAACACAAAGCTTCTTAAAGGATCTGTATAGTATATTGCGTCGAACCACAGGAGAGGGGCTATTTCGCTTCACTGGACCATAGGTGAAAGCATTCATTGTGCCTACCGATACAAAATCCAATGTTGTCACATTGTCTCTCTTGTTGTCACACTAGTGTTTGTTTCTGCTGGGAGCTCAGAGTTTGGATTGCCCAGGGACCAGCTAGTTTTTTAACTGAAGCAAATTAGTTCTCGAGTACAAAGTGCATCCAGCCTTCTTATATTTTCTTTTTCATTTTCTTTTACAATTTTTCTGCGTTCAATCGCATTACGTTACGCGGTTGTTGTGTCTCAATAAAGTAAGCCCAAAGGTTTTAAAACGTGTTAAGTTCCACGAAGAACTAAATCCTGCACAACAGAGTCTTCACCATTTGTGATAAAATATACAAATACAAATACATAGAAACATAAACATAAAACATAAACAGTGAGCTAGACGAGGGAAGTGGGCATGGAGATAAAGTTGCTATGTCTGTGGTTACATTAACAGACTAAGTCGTCCTGAGAACTAAATACGTTACGGTCTAAGGGAGCATTTACGCTACGACTCGCCTTTGCATTATCGCAGCTAGAACTCAATCGCGATGGCAAAGGTGACATTGCCATGGTAACAACGCTGCCTGGATTAGCTAAATCCGACATCGTTTGAATATATAATTGCAGTCGTATAAGCCGTGACAATAATATAAAGAATTCCTCATGACGAAATAATTTTCCAAACGCTTCAGAACTCACGTTATTGCTGTTTTCGTTGCGAGGCGGCAGGCATAAAAACCGCCGCCATGTTAGAATTTCGTGTGATTACTAGCTTCTAGCTGCGAAAATGCAAAGGCGAGTCGTTGCATAAACGTGCACTAACTGGTTCCCGTATGCGCGAGCGAAATAGTTTACTGGGTAGCATGAAATGAAAACCGCTACACCGACCCCCCCCCCCCTCCTCGCGAACTCCGTTGCATTCCTCACATCCCCCTATTGTACGGTCAGATTCCCCTCCTGCGGCCCCTCAGTACTACCTGTCCCCCCTCGCATTATCTGCCTCCCCCCACATCACCCCATTATGTGGTCAAAATACCCCCTATCCCTTGGAATCCCTGGTGTTTGGTCTTCTTAGGGAAGTAAACAGGTTTTCAATGGAGGGCCCCGAGTGTGGCTGAAAAAAAAGGTTATTCTCAGTGTGGCTGAATTGCTTGTTTCTCCGTTTTGATTCCAAGCGCGATAAGTCCGCAACAACGTTCTTGAATGCCGCTATTGTTACTCAACCAACTGTGAAACCATTCAACTCAGCTCTTATAGCAAGTATTGTTGAAGGAATATTTCGTTTGTTGGTGATTTGTTACAGGGCACATTCGTTCACATTGTCGGCCGCTCGCGTTTTTCTTCGCTACCGTGCCAAGAATGAACCCACTCGCCTTCTTTCATTGCTACCCCCTCCTCATGGTTTAGTTAATTTGAGCCGTTTTCATTGGCTGTTTCCTCATTGTTTAATGAAGAATTTGCTGTTTGCATGAGTTTGGTGTGTGCAACTCATCCAAACCTAAGTTTGTTTATTAGTTTTCACTCGTCTTTAGACTAAGCTATACAGCCTGTCTTTACACGAACATAAACCTCTCGATTCATGTGCTCTATTCGAATGCTGCCAGGTTCGCTTATAATGGCATTACAATCGATGCTGGGGCACAACGCTGGCGCGTTGCTTACGTTCTGGACGTGAATGCGACGATACGTATGGAGTGTAACAGCTTGAGTAAAAAATCTTTTACTTTGTACGCCTGGATTAAAAATATGACCACAGAATTTTAACATACAAATATTTTTTGTTTTGGTTTTAATATTAGTATATTCGCTATTTGGCTTCATATTCGGTAGCCGTGCGTTCCGTTTGCAAAGCGCTTCAGCAAGTAGCTTTTTTGGCTCAATGATGACGTCACCAGTAGACGTTCGGTGCTTTGCTCGCAAACGGGCCAATCGTGTAGAAAACAAGATAGCAGGCGTTTTTATAAAAATAACTAAGTTTATAACTATTTGGGCTCTTGGTAAAAAAAAAAAATTACGAAATATGTATCTGAATTTGTGGCTATGCACGTGGGTGCGAACTATGCACGGACTTACTCCGTCCACCTCTAAGAAACCAAGGATTGCAGCGTTATTTTTGGAAAATTCGTTTTTTTTTATTTTTTTTTTTATTTTATTTACAGAGCGTAACGGCCTAAAACACCATGAGCTCTCTCTAAAACTACTTAAAACTACTTAAGACTAAAGACCTAAAGTTACAATCTGTCTATACACTTCACACTGCAACCGGCCAGCCGGGGAACAAGAGAGCACGAGATACCCTGGGTCCCTAGGTAAAACGCTGCGTCGCCCTACAAAAACCTAATGTCCTGTGCAGGGGACCTATACCAAACGAGGAGTGTGGCGAAACACCAAGGGCCTTAAGCATAGGGTCAACCCCAGCGGCAACCATAAAATTCGTTTTATCATAATCTGAACAATAAAGAAAGGCAACAATGCTCCTGAGCCAACAATTATTCGCCAGCATTATCCTCATTACCAATTAGTTTATTAATATTCAGCGTTTACTGTCAATTTAAAGTATAATATTACAAACAAAAACGTCAAGTGTGCCGTAAAAACGGGGGTTATATGATTGAATTTCCACTTGTTAAAATGTGCACGGATAAAGATTGATGATTTTTGATTGTAATAATCAAATGTACAATTGAAAAAATTGCATCTGTTTAGGCGCTGTTTTGCTTAGCGTTTTAAATATATGATTGGTTAAGCACAACAGCATCTAAACAGATGCAATTTTCTCAATTGTGCATTTGATTATTTCAATAAAAAATCATCAATTTTTATCCGTGCATATTTTAACAAGTGTAACTTCAATCATATAACCCCCTTTTTACGGCACACTTGACGTTTTAGTCTTCTGTACGCCGTAACCGGCGAGAAGACTATTGCAACGACTTTGTCCGTCCGTCCATCCGTCGCTTTTTTCAACTTCGCAACAGTACCAGATATTGACGACCATTGTTTACAACGTCCAGTTTAATAGACTGCTTCGACGTAACTAAATTAAATAATTATAGCAGTTGTAGTGCATGATAGAGGTGTGCGCCTCAACATTGGAAGTGGACGAACCGTACAGAAGACCGGTGCGACTAGGCAGTCGCTGTAGCCGCTTGTTTGTTTGTAATCCGTGTACCTTTTTTATAGCTTATGGCATCGCGATTGTTGCTGGCTACTTAGAAACAACTCAACTCAGCTCTGAAAGCCTGCATCTGCATCTTGAGTTTGCTAAGTGGCATTGTTCCTTAATTACAATGGTTAAAACAACGTAAAACAATCAAAATGATCGTTCAGGGTCCCGTAACTCCGGAACGGCTCGACCAATCGAAAAAGTTGTCTCTGTGAGGTTGAAGCCCAGGGAAATTTCTGGCCTAGATCATGTTTCAGATTTTAAGTAGGTGCAGCAGTTTTTTTCTGAAACCGTGTCACACAAGAACAACATAACAACAAGAAGTGAACGGTTTTCAAATATACATGTGGCTCCGTACGTTTACTCTTGCACGGAAATGCATAAAAGTTGGTAAATATACCTCCTATACCTATCTACTATCTGGCGAAGTTTGGTCAAAGATATTGAATAGGAACGGAGAAATTAATAGTTTTAGTTATGCTGGAAAGAGGACTTCAGTCATATACATACATGGCGATGATTCATTACAGTTTTTCCAGGTTTTAGTCAACATTACTGCATGTCATAAAAAAGGTTCACGGATTGCAAACAAAAAGATGCCGTAAAAAAAAGGTTATATGATTGAGGTGTCACTTTACTTGTTAAAATGAACACATATAAAATTGGATGATTTTTTAATTTAAATAATCAAATGTATAATTCAGAAAATTGCATCTGTTAAGTGCTGTTATGCCTTACGAATCATCTATGTAAAAACGTAAAGCACAACGGCACTTTAAACAGATGCAATTTTCTGAATTGTACATTTGATGATTAAAATTCAAAAATCATCCAATTTTATCTGTGTACATTTTAACAAGTAAAGTGAAACTTCAATCATATAACCCTTTTTTTTTACGGCACACTTGACGTTTTTGTTTGAAATAATTATCTGTACGGCGTCTGTTAGTCTGAGTAGAGTCGACTGTCAGCGGAAATATTAGCCATCATCTCACTTCAGTTCGATCGTATCCACGTACAAGGGAGCGGCCATCTTGAAGCTAAGCCAAAAAAGCGTCAATTTTTCTACTTCGCGTTGCTTCGCAGCACTTTTTCAGTGCCTGATAACGGGACAGTCACGAGCGCTTCAGCAAACGAAACGCTCACGCAAACGGGACAGTTCTGATAAGAGCTGAAGCGCTTTGCCAAACGGAATGCACGCTAGCGGAGACTATTGGAAATACCAGAAGAACATGAAGAACGAGGATTGGAGAGTGATAATAATAATATAGGTCTGTTGCAGACGCAACCGGAATGGCAAGAACCTGGTGGTCACTAACTGCCATCCGCTGTTAAAACCGATAAAATAATATAAATTACAAAAGTTAAAGTTAAAAGTTTAAAACGAAAGCCATGGATCGGCTGCAGAGGAAGGGTTGATAGTGTTGGGTCGGGATCACGAATGCCTCACCACCAAGGTTAGACCTGCCAGGGACACAATGGTCCCCGATGGCATCGCCAAACGTGAAGGACAAGTGGAAAGAAAAGCCGAGTATCATTGTAAATGTTTGTAAAAAAAATAAAAAAAATAATGCATCATAGTTTAAAGCTTGGCCAAAACCAATTGTCAATCTAATAAAGATAATAAAAAAAATAATAAATAATATTAAATAAATAAATAAAATGGAAACCACCACCATTTGTGAATGGTTACCGGAAGTGGTGAGAGGCGCTAGCACCGGCACCTCAAAATGAAAACACTCTTTTACAATTGCTGCGTCCTTTTCAAAATGCGATTAAAGTACTGCTTGCAGTGCTTATTTATCATTCTACGAAATTCAATCACATTCCGAGCATTCACCGTTTCCGTGCTAAGAGCATTCCATATATTTACGACCCGAAGCGAAAAGAAATTTTTTCTACAATTATTAAGTTTCCAACTCTGAACCTGCAACTTCAAAGAATGTCCTCTAGTGGTATGGTGTCTGTTGGCCAATCAAAAAAAGGAAGGTCAACAGCATTCAGACCCTTTAGAATTTTAAAAGTGAGAATTAGATCAAATTTTATTCTTCGGAGTTTCAGCAGTTCCAGACCAGTTCTCGATAAACGTTCGATATGGTCTACCTCACGCAGCCCCGGCAAACTCTTTGTGAATTTTTGCTTGACCGACTCTATCAAGTCGATATCTTTAGCCAGATAAGGGGACCACACAGGTGTTGCGTACCCCAATAGCAGTCTTACGAAAACTTTAAATGCCCATACTCGCGTGTGTATGCTTCCAGACGTGAAGCATCTCTTAACCACAGCAAGCCGTCTAAAGGCCAAAGAACTAATCTTCTGGCAGTGTAGAGACGATTTTTAGGTCTGGGAAGAACCAACTGCTCAGATCTTTCACTTCACTCACCGATGGCAATATTTTGTTATTTAAGGTGTAATTTGCACAATTCGTATTCCAATCCAACGTGGAAAGCGTGGCATTTTGATTCCGAAAGTGGGAGCTGCCAGACATCGGACCAATATGCAACGTTTTGGATATCCTTACTAAGGTCAGCAGAGCACACTGATAGAGTATTTTCTGTGCCAACTTGAAGGCCATCAGCAAATTTTACGCCAAAAGTGCTTTCATTCGTAAAATTCAGATCATTTAAGTAGATAACGAAGAGGAGGGGCCCAACACCGATCCCTGCGGAACACCACAATTAATACCGTTTTTTTCTGAGAGCGTATGTTCGATAATCACTCGCTGTGACCGATCTCGTAAAAATGCCGAAATTCAACTCCATAGACGAGCACGGATTCCACAGTCCATGACCTTTAAAAGAAGCTTACGGTGAATCACCGACTCAAAGGCTTTTTTGAAGTCGAAATAGATGGTGTCGTATTTAACTCCAATGTCTAATGAGGAAGTCCATCTATCCAGAACAGACATTAGCTGATGTACCGCTGATCTGCCAGGGAGGAAACCAAACTGAGTGATTCATTGTAATCTAACGTTTGATCAAATTAAGAGTTTCGATCACTCCTTTAGAGATTCGAAGGCAATCAGATAACGCCCTAGTTCTAATCTGGTGCATATAAAAATAATTCGACTGTCTCCAACTATTGAATCAGCATAACAAACTTAATTCTTAAGATCTATAAACTACGCATTAAATCTGCTGAACTATCGTGACGTGAATATCAGGTTTTATTTTAATTCCTCATAAGGGAAATGTATTTTGCAGTACAAAAACTGACCAGGTTGGGTGATGTAATCCATCATACGATGGAACATCATCTTAATAGTATCAAAAACTCCTTCTTCGTAATGAAACTTTATAAGCTTCTGTTTCTCCCTATTTTAAGAACTAAGCGTGTTATTATGTATTTGCAACTTCCAGTTTAAACAATCACTTGCATCTTTACATATTTAACGAAGAGAACAGTCTACATTAAAGACTGGCTTTGTGAGAATACAAGATACAATCATCTGAGAAAGAAAAAAGACAACTGAGACGACTGGGGCTCGATCCCAAGGTTTCCCACTGACTAGGCCGGAACTATCCACTGTGCTACCAGGGCGGATCTAGGCGCCAGTGTAGCTAAGCTGTTCAACATTTCTCATTGGCGACGTAAAGGTCACAAACATATATTAACATGCTAACGAAGCAGACAGCCTGCATTAAAGACCGTCCTTATGAGAATACAAGATACACTAATCTGAGAAAGAAATGAAAATTGGCCTGAATGGGACTCGAACCCAGAACTTCCCGCTGCGCTTATTATCGTAACGCTCTAAGCACTGCGCTACCGGAGGAGATACTGGTTGTGGGGTCCAGCCGAGCTTAGGTAGCTGTTCAATCGTTCAATCATCAATATTGTATAGAGTCCAGGAAGCAAGTTGCTTTCCCTCCTTTTGTGTGTAGGTTTGTGCCATTTAAATCACCCCTGAGAAACATTGAACAGCTACTAAGCTTGCACTCAGTTTTCGCCCCGGTAGCATAGTGGTTAGAGCGCCCGGCTAGTAAGTCGGAAGTCCGGGATACGAGTCCCAGTCGGGATAGTCGTCTTTTCTTTCTTTCTCAGATTAATGTATCTTGTATTCTCACAAAAACTTTTGATTAATTCCTTGTTTATTTCTGTATAAATTAGACGTAATTCGAGTACAGTCCGTTGTTCCTTGTCATTCCGCTTCGTAGAACGCTACGCGTCCTTACATTATTAATGGAAACACCGTTTTATCCTGCTTATACCCACAAACCACGAGACCCAACGCAATAAATACTTAAAACCGTAAGGAGAAGTTTAATAAACTTTATTACGTTCTCTGATGATATCTTGCCTACATTCTTTCCTTCTCCGTTGCCAGGATACGTGCTTTATCTTCAACTTGGCTGCCAGTTGCTCAGAAACAACAAACGTTTTTATTAATTTTTTTTTTTGTATGTTTTGCCGTAGAATTTTCCCAGAAATCTCTACTTGGCTGCGCGTCATAGTGGTTCGAGAAATTATGGCTTTATTGAATTTTGTGACGACCCTATCGTTTGGAGTTTATTATTTGGGTCGCAAAAATATTTGAAGCGTAATAACTAAACGCAATTACTACTTCGATCAATATAGGAAGTAGCCTGCTACAGGACAAGTAAGCACACTTCCGTCGTAGCATCCGGGGACTGCAACGAAAGCCAGTGAGCGGCAATAAAGAAGAAATATAAACGTGACCTAGCATCGAACCCTGGTCTTCTGATGACATGTAGACTGCGTGCGTTTACCTCTTAGCTAGCTACTATGACAGTGCCTAAACAGGCCTTACAAACAGTGCAAACAGGACTTATGAGGTTCACGTAATTCATAGATAAGCTTTGTGTCAGTCTCTGTATGCTATTAAATTAAAAATTTTGGTGAAAAATTTCGTTTATCGATTCCTACGTTCAGAAACGTGCTAACAATAGAATTAAGTTACACAGTTTCTACAGAAATCGACAATTTCATTGTTGATTGCGAGTACGATCTTGACACTACGATTTAAACCTTGAATAAATAATTGTTTATCACATGAAAATACGTTATGACAAGGGGAATATCTTGCTAAAAACGCAGCTGCAACCAAAATGTGTACTATACGATCGGAAATGGAAGTCGTTGTTAACGTTGTTACTTCTTGTTGTTACCGTATCTCTAATTTAGACCAGAAGTAGAAAGGGGAAGGGGAGGAAAGTGATCTCCACATTGACACTAAAATAGCAAGCCGTAACCCTGGAAACCGGGTAGCACCTAGACCAGGGGCTGCTGTCAAGTTCATTAACAGCAATCTTCATTACACGCCCCCACTAAACGAGCTGACTTCTGGAATCCTGAGAGTTCCAAAACCAATGCTACGACAAAAAAGGGTCAAATAAAAAAAGAGGGTACAACCAATCAATGAAGAGCAACGCGTAATTTCCCGGAGGACAAACATGAAAAAAAACATTTTTTTAACGGACCAGCAAGTGATCAATTCCCACCCTACGCAAAGCAGGATGCAGTGAGATTTAAGCTGATGTCAAACAAAATTAGAAGACTTTAGTACAGACAATGCTAACGTATAACAGGGTGATCACCAAAACATCACGTTGAAAATTTCTGACTTTTTTCTGACTCACTGACTCTTCAGCGAACACCTTGAGAGTGGCTGGTGTCAGCTAAGGGTTCTGGACGAAGCTTGTTTTTTTTTTTTAACGTGTTGCTTATGCACAGCAATCCGACACTACCGTTTTTTTACCAAAACCATAAAAGTAAAGACAAGTCAAGCCAGAATTATTATACTCAAATTCACCGCAAAATATGCAAAACTATTTTCCGCGACGTGCAATAAGAGTGCAAAAATGGTAGGCCTAATCCTTAAAAAAATCATCAAAGTATTAAAAATAAACGTCTCTGCTAACAGATTCAGCTTTGAATCAGTCTTGGTGTTTACTATTTTGTCGTGAGATGCACTTCTAAACACATAATGTAGTAAAAAGTGTGTGCTAAACAGCTCATGGTTACTCAGCTGTAGACCTAACTTCCCCTAGTAGGCCTAATAAAAGAAAAAAAGGCGAATTAATATTAACAGATACTATTTGTTACTTAAGTGTAGTTCTAAGTGTATTGTATTCGAAGCATTTGTATAGGTCATTGCCCACTTTCCGAGTACTATAGCAAGATTAACAATGTCGAGGGTACGCAGGGGCCGAGCCATTATTTAGCCCAGTACAAGGAAAGCGGGTAATAGCCTATACCACCCAGTCAGGTATAACAATTGAAAAGCGCATTCACTGTTATTGCAACATCGTTCTTGTTCCTGAAGGAGAAAATCGGCATTAGGATTCTTTTTTTTTGTGCAAACATTGTTGCACGCACAGTCGCATCGTCAAGCTTTCTGAGCAAAAGAACGTCAGCACGATTCGTTCTTTGTTGTGCTTGTGTTGGCCCTTTGTCGATCTCAGTACTCCAAGCCAAATCTCAGTCCTCCAGGCGTGGGATGACGGTATCAAGCTTGTTGCATTGTTACAAGCATTGTGGTTTAGTACTGAGATCGTCGAAACTGGTTGACAATTATTTTGCCCAACATTAGCTTGTTTACGAAAAAATCACATGGTAAAAATAGCGGTGAAAATATCTGACCTAACATCCTATTTCCTGACTTTTTCCTGACTTCCTGTCCTACTTTCTAATTTTTTGACGTATTCTTACTTTCCTCACTGGTATCAAGTACGGAAAGCACACGTTACGGATTACGAAAATAAACAAGTGGCTACAGCGACTGCCTAGTCGCACCGGTCTTCTATACAGTTCCTCCACTTCCAATGTTGAGGCGCACACCTCTATCATGCACTACAACAGCTATCTGTATTATACTAATCTAAAAGCAGTAGCCATCACAATTGCCGGTTAAAAATGTGTTAGCTTTTAGGCCTATTTTACAGTTTAGGCGTAATTGTCAGCTTTTAGGCCTAATTTTAACCAGCAGTTTTAATTTCGTAAGTAGCAGCTAACGGAGATATGGATTGTATAGTAAGCCTATTCATTTTTGCAACACGGAGCGCCTTCATGATGTTGCATCGTTAAACTGCTATGTAAATTGCATTTTTAATCGCAAATGTGTAAAAATTGTGGTGAAAATTGCGAGGCGACACGGCTTTTTTCCGAGCCTTGCCGTAATAACAAGTCATATCAGATAACTTGTACAAATATACATTTTTTTTTTTAGATTTCTTTCAGATACAGAACAAATGCCTCATTCCAGGAATAAAGAGTAGTGCTACTGCTACTGACGAGTGGCAGCCAATGAGATCCTGAAACCAAAACCACGACCAACCGTCAACGGAGTTATTCAGTGCTACAAACTAAGTTTCCCATGCTACTATCCACGATTCATGGACCTTCCCTCAAAAGAACAATAATAATTCGATGTTGAAAACCGAAAAAAAAATTAAATTTAAAAAATGAAAATTATTTCACCTGCCATTTACAGTTGATGAAACAATAGAATCAAGTGACAAAAATTGCTACCAAAAATGGAAATGTCGAATTCTTTTTTTAATACTGTGCAAAATGCGTTCTATGTAACAGTTTGAATTTTTCTTGCTTTAAAGAGTAGAGATAATAACGCATACTGATGACGAGACTAGCTTTTGGAGCCAGTCGTTGAGATACCTGCAAGGGGCACTGGAGGTAAAAACAAACCGAGTCTTTATTTAAGCTAAGGCTGTGAGAACGGCTTTCTTAGACCTAAAAAAAAACATTGTTTTGTCTAATCCCTTATTCTGCGAAGCATATAAAGCTTATAAATCATTAAAAAAAAAGATTCGACTTGCTGAAAGTTGCAGCAGCTATCAACAAATACAAAAAATTGAAAATTTTTAGGTTCAAGAAATCCCATTGGCTTGACAAACTATACGCTCATTTTTTTTTTACTTCCAGGTCCCCTTGCTGCTAGCGCACCGACCGGCTTAAGATTGGCGCAGCATTATTGGCTGCACCGACCGGCGCCTGAAGGCAGACCTAATCCTTACATATACAAGATCCTTCATGGATTGGTTCCTTTGGAGCTTCCTTTTTTTTGAGTTGAGTCCGGTAAACTTTACCCGGGGCCACTTTTCTTTCAAATTGTGTAGCTCATAGGTGTAACCTGGATTGTCGTAAGTACTTTTTTGCCAACAGGGTGGTTGCACCATGGAACGCCCTCCCAGAGGCTGTTGTCTCCGCAGCTTTGGTGGGTGTTTTTAGGGCTCTGCTTAACCGTGTTGACTTGTCCACCTTTCTTAAGCGCCCGTACTTGTGACGCTGCCATATTTTGTTTCCACAGGACCGGTGTTAGTGGTTTCTTCCGAGGCCCTTCCGTCTTCCTTGCCCCTATTCTGGGGCGGAACATTTTTATTATTAAGATGCTCATAACCAGTGTAGCATTATTGGCTCTGCTCTATTTAAAAGTGTTTAGTAAGGCCTATTATCTCACGGTCCCTAACTTTCGCAATGCTAACAAGAATTTCATAAAGAAATACATAAACTGCTTATGCAAAAAATCGCAACATTATTATTTTCATAGACGAAAGACAAAGCTCTCTATTGGGTGGTTCCGATAGGCGGGTTGTTATTGTCAGTTTCGTGTGGTTTTGTGTGGTTTGTTGTTATTGTCAGTTAGGACAGGTTAGGTAAGTTTGGGGTTTTGCATTTCACACTGAGGTAGTTAATTGGTTAGGTTAGGTTAATGATGATTTAACGAGTTTCCGCAATTTGGGATCAATTTGTAGTGCCTTCCGTGAAAATTAAAGGTAGGTTTATTTTCTCTTTTTTCGAATTTCGGGCCAAGTGCGTAAAGGGAACATGGGAAGAATACGGGCTCTCGTCCGATTTTTTTTTAATGGACTAAGAATTACCTGCTGAGTAATGTTTTCCTCTTCCATTTTTGGGGCAAACGCACCGTTTGGCCGTGGTGAAGGTCCAAAGTTAGCTTCGTGCCGCGCCAGAAAGCACGAAACTAGGCGAAAGTCCGGCAAGTAAAACGCCAAACCCTAAACAGTTCATTACCTCAAGTGAAATGCCGAAGCCGGTTCCTAACCTAACCGACAATAACAACAAAACCACAGGAAACTGACAATAACAACCCACTTATCTGAACTGTTTACGGGAAAAAACATCAGCTGAGAAAATGGGAAGAAAACGGCCTCTCGTCCGTCAGCGCAAAGAGTGCGGCTTTCAATAATTTCTGACGACCTAACGGAACCTTTACCCCAAAAGGTTTATGCGAAAATGTTGTTCAGTTGATCATTTTTCGTCATTCTAGCCCAACGAGAGATCAATCGATGAGGAGCTCTTATTCTTCCTGTAAGCCGCGTAAAAGTAAATTTGTTCCCTCTATTGTTTATTTTACTATCGAAAGTGATCGTGGAATGAATTTATAATTCTGCCTTTATTCCATTAGCTACGTACCTAGTATGCACTATCCCGTTGTCTCACACGTTTGTCGAATTGATTATACTACAACAAACTGTTACACTAAATAATCTATTATACAATAATTACCTGATTAACAGGAGCCACATAATTACACGAATTGTCAATACGCATAGAATCCTAGGATGCCTTTCCGGCGAACCGTAAAGTAGCCGCCATTTTTTTTTCCAGTGACTTGCCAATATACTAACAACAAATAGAATTCCGTTTTCCGTGCTTGTTATCAAAACCTGAAATAAGCTGGGCCATTTCCGGTTCAACTTTTTTTTTTCAAACAAAAACATAATTGGCAAAAATTGTTAGTCAATGACCTACAACCCTTCATATGCAAACGATTCAGCCACAAACTGTTCAATAACAACGCCTACATTTTGCTGGCACGTCTTCTAATCGAAATCATGAAAAATCGCTAATATTTCAGTCACTTCCGGCCGTACGGTAAAGGTGATAGGCATGACCCGTTCAAATAAACGACTGGTCGAGTGGGATGTGACGTCATTTAACAATAGCTCACGACGCAAGCCCCTTTTTCTACCCGACTGCATTTCAATAACTGTTTTATGCATTACATGCATTACATGCATTTGCATAAGCAGTTAAAAACGATCAGCGATATACCATATCACCACACTTTAGTGTGGCAATATGAATATCGCGCAAAGTCAAGTGTGGTGTTACGGGACACATTGCCGAACTAAAGTGTGGTGATGTCACATGACGTGACGGTGAGGTCAACGACGTAATTTTCACATGAAGTTTCCGTGATGTACAACACGATAATAAACAGCAATCCATTGAATGAAAAACAAGCGTTTCTCCTACATCTTTTCTTTAAAGAAAATCGTACCCTCAAGACACAAAACAAACACGCCCCGCTCAAACGGCCGCAAACCTGACAGCAGCACTACAGAATTATGCAAACGTCACGACACAAAGTCTGCATAAACAACACAGCTATGAAGGCAAACTTTCCATTTACCCCACCAACAAGTTTGTTTTTCATTTCGAAAGTTAGGGACCGTGCGTTAAATTAGTTGTACCACCCGGGGCGAACTGTATCGGATTTATGAGCCGATGGGCGATATCCCTTACATGGCCATTCAGCTCGAACTACAAGTCTCAGTTGTAGTCTCGACGTAGTTCTCGCGGATTGGTCACGTGCGGGATATCACCCATCGGGTAAAACATCTGATGTACTTCGCAAGGGGTGGTATAGCTATTACTTAATGTCAAATAGCCGGAGTTCCCTTTAAGGGTTGTAAAACCAAAGCGAAGTGGAAGTTTGTGGAAAAGCAGTAGGGTGGTGGAAGGTGAAGAGACGTTATGGTGGTATCTTGTGGTATGTAGTCTTAAGGCGAGGTATGCTGTCTGTGATTGTTGTAGTGGCTTTCCTGCAACGCACTGGTACTGTCGTAGCAGCAAGCCTTCACGGTCTGCGACGCAGGGGACGACTAAATACGGAAGGTTCGTTCGCTTTGTTTGTTTTATGTGTGTCCGTCTCTCGTCATCACACCAGTAAATACTGGACGTAACTTATTTTACATCTTGAGTGCTAGGATTGTTGAAAGTCTGTTTAAGTGTAACTATTAACTAACCACCTGGGAATCTAGCTGTTGCAGACATAGGGCCTTAGGGCTTCGGGCAGATGACCAGGAGTGGTTAACGCTCGTTAAACCCTTTAACCCTTTAAGTGTAACTAACCTCAGCTTAATGTTTTACAGGTTGATTCGATATTTTTGGTCATTTCATGACACGCCTACCAGCACTTAATAATTTTAATTCTTTTCCAAATTAAAAAAAAAAATCAATCAATAAACAAACATCATGTTAATAAACAAATAAATAAATAAATAAATTTCGATTTTGGGCCAATTTGTATTGTTTAATTTGAGTGTTTTGGCCCTCAATTTATAAACGAAAAACTGCTTTGTTAACACTGTTCATGACTCCAAGTTTGATCAAACACTGTTATGTTCAGCGAAGTTACTCGAGAAGAATTGCTGCAAACAAAAAAAAATCACACCTAAAACGATGACAGATTCAGCATCATACTTAATTTCAGCAAGACGACCTATTCACCTAAAAATTGGTTGGCATCAAATAGTTGGACGCACGGAAAAAAAAGTGTGTAAACCTGGTAATCAGTATTTTCTGGAATAACCCTCGTTAAAGATACGTTGTACGAGTATAGGTATTTAACTTGATAAAGAAATGCGAAAAATGTCAGTGATTAGTCCAGGCATGCGGCAACTCGTTGTGCAAAGCGTTGAACGACCTTGAAACGGAGAAGGATACGGCTTCTTCAAGCCAAGGCCAACTGGAATAGAAATCAGTGTTGAACTTCCTGGCTCAATGCCAGTGCACGCGCATGCCGGAAAACTGATGTCTTTTAGCACTGCGTATTAAATCAAGATGATGACGATGTTGAATCAAATAGCCTGACGCCGCGAAGGAAACCCGGAGCTTCTCTCCCATACGACCTTCTGATAAAAGATGATTATGAAGCGACGGTTACAGCTTGGACAACCCCAAAGTTGGCTTTAACTGTTACCTTAAAGGTGCCGATTCACCAAATGACAGGTTGTAGCATCTATCGTCGTCTACCATTATTTAGTTCTATGTAGCACTTGATTTCAACAAGCGAAAGAATGCGTAAAGAAATTTCTTTTTACACAACAAACTAGCCACGTGCCTCCTTAAAGTGGCACTGTCACCGATTGAAATGCTTATGAAATTACCACAATGCCACCTAGCGGCAGTGATATTGTTAACCTTTATAGAGCAGTGACACCACGTAGCATTGTTGAATATAACTCTATGCTGGAGCCTTAATGGGTTAGCTGCAAGGGGCACTTCAGAGAGAAACAGAAGGGCGTCATACTGAAGCCGATGATGTGAAGAGTGATTTCTTAGACCTAAAACGCGCGATTTTTGTTGTTGGAGAAAACAACGTTATTTTAAGCCTAAGAAATCCGCTCTTCCGTTGTTTTTCCCTCCATTTTTATGTAGTGAACCTTGTAGTTATGCCCTTCAAAACCCATACTGGTGCAAATATGGCGGCAAATCTCACTGCTCTATAGCTTGCTCCCAGGTGCACGAGGTCGAACCAAATATTCACACAATAATTAAGGGGGTCGTGGCTCGTTTGTTTCGTTAAAAGAAATGCCGTTGTGCATTTCTTCGCTTGGTGCAAGCAAGTGCTAGATAGTTTTAGATAGCGCTAGATGTTGCTAGATTCTGCCTACTTTCAATCGGTGAAGGTGACACTTTAATTATTGAATGTATAAAGTTAGTGCGTCCATGTGCACCAGGCAGCAAGCGGCCACGGCTAATTATATCACTGTCACTAGATGACGCCCATCTACCGGTTCAAAATGTGCGTTTCAAAACGGTCGCTATATATACAAAAAACACATAAAAACACATACAGAGTATGTATATACAAAAAAGCGCCATGATATCGTTAAGCTTAACTTTACCGCTTGCTTCCTGGTGCACGTAGGCGCATCAATTTTACACTCAATAAGTAAGGATGCGCGTGGCTTGTTTGTTGCGTGAAAAGAAATTTATTTGTGTGTTCCTTCGCCTGTTGAAAGTAAGGGCTAGCTAGACACAACTGGATAGCGGTTAGTGGCTATAGATGCTGCACCTTGTCATTTGCTGGCAATCCCCCTTTAAAGCTAAGTGTAGCTGTGACTGTAAGCTTAACTTCTGCTAGAACGTGAGACAAAAGGATATCTTTGATGAAAATATGGAAAAGAGTTTGGGGTAACCTCCCCATCCCCCGTCATAGAACAAAATCTCAACGGGAGACACGAAAATCACGTTTAGGCAACTAGACAATCAGTGGTGTAAATAAAAACGATAGGATATTGACTTTAATAACGTGTGACATCAACACCAAGACTTTTTCTCTTTAGATACATCAGGTCTACCCGACTAATAAAAAAACGACGCGATAGAAAGGCTAAAAGCACTAACAGCACTTGTCACATATAATCATGCCACGATTGCTTGTGTTTAATTAGCTCAAGGCATGTGCCTCCCTAAGATGATTGATTACAAGGTACAGATCAGGCGACAACCTGATTGGCAGCAGTGATTGCATTCGGTGTGGAGTGACATTTTATCTCTGACGTCAGTATTGCTAACATCGGCTGCATGTGCTTGTTGCCAGGAGACTCTTGCCAGTTTGCTCTGCGTTGGGAAACAGCGATTTGACACGATAAACTCCGAACACGCAGGTTTGGTCAAATTCGGCAATTTTGACTTTCTGGTTGTAAAGTCGTGATAGGAAATGTTCTCTGGATTTCTATTAAGAAAGATTTTACAGTAAACAGAAGATTTTAAGATTTCCTTAACTAAGGTTTTTTGCCGGTAACCCCTTCCACACCAGGGTATAAGCTATACGCCTATGCAAGAAAACAAGTCCAACTAGGATGTATGACTACGAAAGAGAACAAAACAAGTCCAACCAGGATTATGCCTAAGCAACAAAACAAAATAAAGTCCAGCTTCAGAAACCTAACTTCATAAGAAAGCGACAGACAGATGCGATAACAGAAACCAAAGCTAATCAAAACGGGAAAAATATTTTTTCAGTTTTCGATTTATTTTCCTTTTTTTATTGTTTTTGTTTTGTGCTAAGCTGATTAAATATTGTTAGAAGCCAATGGAAGCCAAAAAAGACAAACCAGAAAGGTGCACAGAAATACACAAAAAAAGCAACGTTTCTGGTCGGAACACTACCCGTTATCAAGCACCACATTTCACGCCAAAAAAGAGCGTCAATACATGAAATTCACTTCAGGGGTAATCCACCCAACAACAAGCATCAATCAGGTTTAAAATCTAAAAACAACAGTATATTCGTAGTATATTCCAGTTATGCATAAATTAGGTATTACGAATTTTTCCCGCTAGGGGACTGTTGTATATAAGCCAACAACAGTAATTTCTGTCACCGCCATTCTGCTTTCTGTGGTGGATAGTCATTGGTCAGACTCCCTATTGTCGGCTTTAACCCGGCTTAGGTCTTTTTTTTTTTAGATTTTAACTTAGATTGATGCTTGTTGTTGGGTGGATTACCCCTTAAGTGTAATTTATGTATTGACGCTCGTTTTTTTTGCGTGAAGTGTGGTGCTAGGAGGTCTTCCAGCCCGAAACGTCATTTTCTTTTGTGTATTTTTGTGCATCATTCTGGCTTGTTGGTTTTATATTACTGTGTTGAAATTAAGTACGCTGTATGTTCAAACACTCCACAAACACCGAGTTTGGCAAATTTTCGACGAACAGATAATGAAAATACTCGCGTTCGTCTTCTTACGGCATTTTTAAGCTTTTAGTTGTCGTTTCCTACATCATCATCATAGCTGCTGTCGTCTGCTTCCAGATTTGAAAACACCGTTTTTGCCAACGATATTTGTGTTTTTCAACAATGTGCGAACTGTGTGGAAAACACAACAGCCTTCCAAACATCGTAGACAAAACATGGTGTTTTCAAATCTGGAAGCAGACGACAGCAGTTGTGATGATGTAGGTAAACAAGAACTAACAGCTTTAAAAGGACGGAAGAAGACGAACGCGAGTTTTTTTTTTTATTATCTGTTCGTCGAAAATTTGCCAAACTGGGTGTTTGTGGAGTGTTTGAACATAAGCATACTTAATTCCAACATAATGTTTTCCTAAGTGATTCGTCGCACAGTTTCTTTTATTATATTACTGTCTTGGTACTTTTATCTTTATATTTTTACAAACGTGTCTTAATGTAAATAAATTCCTCATTCCTAGATAAAACGGGGAAAAAGTATTCTCCAAAAGAGGGATAAGACAATGAAGTACCGCAAATTGTTTCAGCTTCCCGGGCTCTGTCCTAAGCTCCCCTAGAACGGCCCCCCCCCCCCCCCACAAAAAAAAAAAACTGGTTTACTTCGGTCTCCTCCGAAAACTTTTCCAGGCTTCACTACTGTGCCATCTAAATCTGTACAAACAAAACTTGCAAGGATTCCCACCAATTTTAAAGCCGGGATATCAACTAATGCAATTAACTTTGTGAAAATGGAAGTTTTATTTCCTAGCAGCCTAATTTTTTTTTAGCCGATGCACCACCATGGTTTAAAAGGTTGAGACTTGCATAAAACAGAAACATCCACCAGTGATTCAGGATTCCAGTGTAATGTAAGTTTCCAGTCTTCGTTTCCAGTTTCCAGTGGTACGTGTCATTTAAGTCATTCAGATTTGCATCGCTTGAAATTGTGATTACATATATCAATTTCGTCCAACTGAGTAAGGGCGCGTTTATGCAACGACTCGCATTTGCATTCTCACAGCTAGAATTTAATCGCGATGATAAAGGTGTCGTTGCCATGGTGACAATGCTACCTGGATTAGCTAAATTCGACATCGTTTATGTAAATGCTCGCTATCTTATAATCCGTGCCAATGAGAAAGAATTCCTCCTGACGAAACAATTTTCCCAGTCGCTTCTAAACTCAATTATTGACTGGTTTCGTAGCGAGATGACAGAGCTAAAACCACCGCCAATTTGCAATTTCTAAGAATTTCAAGCTTCAAGCTGCGAGAATACAAAGGCGAGTTGTTGCATAAATGCGCCCTAACCACAGCATTTCGCGTCTTACTGTTAGTACTACAACACAAAATTCCTTTTGGTTGGCTTTAGTTGGCAAGATGCAGGGAAAACGTGCAGTTGAACGTCTAGGTTTTAAAAGGTTTACAAACTCTTGTGTTTCTGAGGCGCAAGTATGTGTGGATTGCACGAGCATAGCGAGCCAATTCAGCACTTTATAAGCATTTTTACGTATACACATACTTTACATACCACACAAACTGCAGAAATAGACGAACTCTCCTAACTAGGTTGTGTCCTGATAGTCCATTTGTTAATGTTTTCGCCAGTAACTGAAGTACGGCTCATAACGCTATCAATAGATGCCATGACAAGTTGGGCTGAAAAGTAATACGGTTGCTAATTGGTCACGCTTTGAAAACATGTGCTAGTGTGTCGCCTGCCAATACTCAACACTATCACTCACCATTCGTGCATGACGACCACTCAACATTTCTTAGTATAAGTAGTGTTTATCCACCATTAGGTGGTTAGGAGGAGGAAGGGGCCTAGGCCCACTTACACCAACCCCATGCTAGGGAATCGTGGTCCCATAACAGAAGTAAAGCGCAAGAAGAGCAAGAATCGTAGTCCCACAACAGAAGTAAAACGCAAGAAGAGCAAGAATCGTGGTCCCACAACAGAAGTAAAACGCAAGAAGAGTAAGAA
>JAHWFP010094119.1:0-18872 GCA_023313725.1 Lithobius niger | reverse complement strand
ATCCAGGTGTATGTAATCGTGTAATGCACTGCTGGAGGGGGGGGGGGGGGAATGAAACGGGGGTCATAGATTTTTTTGGACCCTCTTGAGGGGGGAGGGGGCATAAGTCTTTTAGGCCCATCAAAGAGGGGGGAGTCACAAAAAAGACGCTGACCAAACTAGAGGAAAATGACATTCTCAGCAAACAAAAAAAAATGTCTAAAATCGACGTAACTTCTGAAGATCTCTTAAAAACTTATATTCGGGGTGGGGGGGGGGTGTCTTGTAAGTTTTAATAAGATTTTGACATTATTTCTAGTGGCATCCAGTGAACAGTGCTTTAAAACCACTTTCAAAAAATGTTTTTGCACTATGGGCTATTTTCATGTTGCACATGTTGTTGTGAAGGACTTGGACATGCTGATTCGAACTGCCGTAGTAGTGCCAATATCCATCCCTTACATCAAAGATTATTCTGCCGTCATGAATCATGAATACCTTCCGAGGGTGGCTTAAAGAACACTTTGAATGTTTTCAAGAACATTCTTTAAATTATGACTCGTTTTGCCACGCAATTGGGTACTGTCGACCTGATTGCGGATGCTATTTCTTAATTAGGCCAGAGGATATCATCTACACTAACCTGAAAAGGCACAAGAAAAGCTTACTATCTCTGGTGGGGTTGGGGGATCAAAATATTTTTGGATCTTGGGTAGGGAAGGCGTAGTTTTTTTTCAGGGTTTTGGTATGGGGGGGGGGGGGTAACCAAAAATTTGGAAGTCATATTTTTAAAGCCCCCCCCCCCTTCCCCCCAGGCAAGAGTTGTTGGAAAAGTGACTTTAATATTGTGATGACAGTTTTGCTTTCATCGTAATTTGCATGAGTTCCTCCTTCGAGTGCAGCCTGGTCAACCCTTCATCGGATTGGTTTCGCCCCCTAAATGCATTTTCTCCCGAACTTCTCGCTCTCCTTGGCAAACGTCCAAGAGCCGCATTATTTTCTAAATCCCTCGTCACTGTACTGAAGCCCGTTCGCTGGACGTCAAACCTCTCAAGGTGCCTAATATAATAAGAGCGCTGCTGGCGAGACACATTTCTCGACCGGTTGCAGTAATTCTATATTGGTTTCGGTATCGTATTTCATTGAACAATTACCATAATTTTCACGAAATTGAAACACAAATAAAACAATAAAGGTCCCGGTTTCAGTTTAAGGGTGTTTGAATATCTTTCTATTAATTTATGCCATACTTTTACAGAAGTTATGGCTCAAACCTAGCATTAACTTTTAAGATGCATTTTAAAGTACCGGCGTGCCACGAAAGACATGTTCAGGCAAAATAATTGCATTAGACTGGAGTATGGGTGTCTGATAATGAATGAGTAATGCGCTTTACTTCTCTACTATGAGGCGGAGCGCTTGTCATTTTTAAGTGTAAAACCAAAATAAAAGTGGCCTTGAGCGATGTGAAGGACAAGTAGCTGGTTTAAGAAGAGAAACTAGCATATTGAAGCTAAAAGGAAACAGTTTTTGATTTTCGTAGGTGACTGTAAAGCTACGAAAAATGTATAATCACGGTTCATACGCAACAGACGAAACCATTTTCATGACTTTATCAAGGCTTTTTAAAACTAGCTTATGACCAATTTCAAGGTTCTTTACACAGTAGATTCTCAAAATTAACTTTTAAATTCCAGTATTATGCCAGCTGTCATCGTTGGCACCAGTCTGCTCTTAGTTTGCAGTGGAAGCTAAGCTGTTGTAAACAATGACAAACATTACGTCCTCTACCCCCCCCCGCCCAAAAACTAATGGCTAAGGAGGAATGATAAATGCGGCAAAATAATAGTCAGTGGAACGACACTTACTCAGCTGCCCCTTCTGGCAAAAATTGCTTGCACTGCACTGCCTCTCTCTTTTTCTGTTTCCAGTCCAATCCGAGGGGAGCCTCGTTCACAGAAGTAATGGATTCGGCGAACAGGCTAACTCATTTAAGTTTTTCTATTTTTTTATTTAATTTTATACCTGAATTAATATAACTTTTATGGTATTTATTAACCTCAGTCCATACAAAGTGCACTCACAAACTTCAAGGCTCCGACAACAAAAATTCCAATTTTCAAGGTTTTTCAAGTCTTCAATTTTCCGTTTTCAAATTTAAGGAATTCAAGGCCGTGTACGAACCCTGCATAATGCTTTCTGTAAAACGCCTTACAGCAGTTTCTTGTTTCTTTTATTTTAAGGTTGTACATTTTTGGTGAAGTTTTTAAAGATGTGTATTTAAGACCATCATGGCTGAGCGTGGACAGAAGTCAGCTTAGTTGTGTGAAGTAGTTGATCGGTGACTGTATGAGGAACATGGAAAAGTTTTTACCAGTCAGTGCTGACCAGGGTAGTGTAAGACACTATCAACCTTCTTTGGCGGCTATGGGAGCTATTCTGGCCTAAATTATCATCCCCGCATTGAGACATCAAATCACACAGCATTAGGAAATAGTATATATAAGCGAAAGTTGATAGCAGATGACGTGTTTATGCCGCATCACGGAACAATAAGATGGCTTCGTCGTTCGTGTAATAATTTGAAGATTTCTGGTTGCTATGGTAGCTGAACTCTCAACTCCATGTTGCAAGAATGAATAGACCTGCTCTTAATCAATTCTCTGCCGTTCTCGCTTACAAAATTTTAAGAGCAGCTAAAAGTTCTGAAAGCTTTAGAATTGCTTGAATGCTATCTTCACACCCAAGCTAAGACCATCTGGCTTACAATTGTGATTAGAAAACAAAAACGAACTCTTTTCATGTTTAAGGTTTAACTGATCCGAAGTCAAAACACTAAAGCAACACAAATAAACTTTCCTGTAAGGTTTCTGATACTGCAGTTTTGCTGTACTGTTTAGTCGACGTAAATCTTACTGCTGTACTCAAATGTTTTTTACCATTTTTACTTTTGCACACCATTAGTCAGCTAACGATTGGTGCATTCTACCTGGCTAAACGGCATCGCTGGAAAATGGTTAAAAACTAATCGTCTTAGCCTGGAAAAGTGTATGAAAATTTCAAAAAACGATGTATATATATCATGAGTAGGTTAATGAACGGAAAGTGGACGAATGAAGAACACAAACAAATTTAGCCTAGAAAGTAGTCGAGCGTACAGCCTTACATTATTCTTCCTTTGTTTCGGCATCAAAAGTTTTGAAAGTTGGGCTCATCTTCAACTTTAAACTAATCAAGATAATGTAGAATTCTCACTTCAAAATGGACCCATTAGAATTCATTCGTCAATCCCTAAAACCCAACAACTGGACAATATCAATGGACTTAGAGGACACCTACCTACACGTTCCATTACATCGAAGACGGAAAGCCAAAGACTCAACAAGAGTTAAATACAGATGCAAACCTATTTACGTTTCCTTTTGGACTTATATGTCAGAATGCCTGAGCAGGGAATCGAACCCACGACCTTTGAAGCCAAAGGCCAAGGTCCTACCGCTGAGCCATACTGACACGGCCAAAAGGAAACGTCCATAGGCAGCATTTAACACGTGCATATATACATGTAAACAAACATCTGTAGATTTGCATCGGTATTTAACTCTTGTTGAGCCTTTGGTTTTCCGTCTTTAATGCTTATTTCACGTTTAAGTGCTCCATTCGTTTCAATGGAGTGTGGTGCAGCAAATGCGTATCTCCAGCGGCGATTGGAAAGTTTTTGTTTATATGTGTATAAGGAAGTGTTAAATGCTGCCCATGTACGTTTCCTTTTGGCCGTGCCAGTATGGCTCAGTGGTAGGACCTCTGCCTTTGGTTTCAATCAAAGGTCATGGGTTCGATTCCCAGCTCAGGCATTCTGACTATAAGTTCAAAAGGCAACGTAAATAGCTTTGTATCTATATTTACTTCCCTTACATCATTCAGTACGTCATCTGTTTCTCTTCATGTACAACGGAAAAGTATGCGAATTTCAAGCCCTCCCTTTTGGTCTCAAAGCCGCTCCAAGACTCTTGACCTTAATACACAAACAATTCTTGCTCATCTCCACCAGTTCAAATTACAGCAAATGCCTACCTAGACGACTGGCTTCTAGTACAGCAAGACCCAAATCAACTCATCAAAACCCTGCATTACACATCAAAACTACTCGATCATGCTTCCGCATAAATGACACAAAAAATCAAGGCTAGTCCCTTCTCGAAACTTTGTCTTTCTAGGCGTCTCATTCATCCTCTTATCTGCAACAGTCATGACCTCAATACATAGAATAGAATACGTGGCAACTTTAGCAAAGACCTTTCTCAAGAAGAAATCTTACTCGCTAAGGGAATTAAATTAACTCAATCTTGTCCCCTATGGAAAATGGATGACCAGACCCTTCGATCATTACCGCATCGACACTTGGGGAAAGTGCCTACATCAAGCAGACTCCGTACATCCGATAGACAAAACCTTCCCCTTCGAAACCCTTCTCTGGTGGTCTGACGTTCACGTTCTCGCTCAAACAGTCCCACTTCACGAGCACCAACCACTTCACCTCTTTACAGACGCTTTATTACAAGGCTGGGGAGGACACATTACACACCACGAAGCATCAGGTCTATGGTAAAAGGAAAATCAAGATCACATCAACGTACTAGAACTAAAAGCTGTTCTCAACGCTCTAAACACTTTCAGTCCCTAGTATTCAGGAAGTTGTTCAAGTCCAAGTAGATAACACCACAGCTGTAGCCTATCTTCGGAAAGGAGGAGGAACAAGGTCCAGAACACTCAACGTAACCACCTAAATATTCAGGTTTTGCATTCAACTGAAAAAAATGCTCCCATCTCTGCACATTCCAGGGAGTCGAAACGTCACTGTAGACTCGCTATCCCGACGTCACCAGCTACCCTCAAATGAATGGACTCTTGAAGACATCCATTTGCAAATATCTGTTTGCCACATGGGGAACCCCAATGGTTGACCTATTTGCCACGAGGCACAATGCCAAACTTCCCCAATTTATCAGTCCAGTCTCGGACAACCAAGCCTGGGCTGTGGACGCCCTATCACTCCCTTGGACGATCCTATTCGGCTACCTACTGAGTATTCCCACCACTCAAGCTACTGCCTAAAATACTTCTGAAAATAGAATCAACCCTGGGTCTTTCCCTGTTAATAGCTCCAAACTGGCCATCAGCTTCGTAGTTCCTACGGCTTCTGAAACTTCTAATCGATAATCCAAAAGTCTACCTAAGTCCCAGACCCTCTATCACAATGAACAGGAAGTCAACTCCACCCAAACACAAGCACTCTGAACCTTCACAGGTGGCTACTACCATCAGACGTCTCAAGGAGGCAAGAATTCATGAAAACAAGCCTTCAGAAGTGCTAGCAAAGTAATCAGAGAATCCAACAACAGAATTTATGACAGCCACTGGAAAAAATGGTTTCGATGGTGTAACTTGCAGAAATCCTGCCAATCCCCCTTTGTCAGACCTCTTAATGTTCTTCACCGACCTCTTCAACGAAGGCTTAAAATCATCTACAATACTTGTCTGCCGATCAGCTCTAAACTTCGTCTTCAAAGCCGCCAGCAATGCTAATCCCTTAGAAGATTTTCGAGTCTCAATTCTAATAAAATCATTCGAAATCGAAAGACCAATACCAAAACGACGATTCCCAGATTGGGACCTCTCCATTGTCTTCTCTCTTGAAGGAACAGTACGAGCCTCTATTAAACTGCAATCTCAACATTCTTACAAGGAAAACAGTCTTCTTTACCACCCTTGTGGCAAGCTTACGTTGCAGCAAAGTTCAAGCCTGATCGTCTTATCCTGCTATTGCTTCTTCTTAGGACTTCAAAGCCGCCTATTTAACTCCAACACCATCACTCAGAGTTAAAACTTAAAAACCGAACGAACCATCTAAACCCACCATCATATGTGCTCTTTCAACAGAACTGCTGACGAATTGGAACGTTTTCTCTGCCCAGTTCGCACATTACTCTTCTATCAAGATAAAACCGACAGCAATGATATTCAAAAAGGACGAAATTAGCTTTTTCTTCCATTTAAAAGAAGTTTCGAAGAAACCACCATCGCAATGATCAGCAACTGGATCAAAACCGTAATTATTAACGCTTATGAAGCATCCGACATTAACTGCAAATACAATTCAGTAACATCAGGGTCACAGTACATAAAATCCGAGCCATTTCAACCTCATGGACTTCCCACAACAGCATCCCCATCAAGCTGATTCATGGCGGAATGCATCCCTCTTCTCATACCACTACTTCAGGGACAATACCATTCAAGCCAATGGACTTCACCGTCTGGGACTCATCATTGCAGCCAGAAGTTGGAAACCGTAACACCGGTATTTGGGCTTATAAAGTCTTTGTCAAGCCACTGCTCGGGTATGCCAGTCAGGTCTGGTCACCTAAACTCCTTAAGGATATTGATCGGATTGAAGCTGTTCAAAGGAAACATGCTAAGGCGTTGACCGGCATACATTCCTTCCCACACAGTCAACGACTGCGTTGTCTCAGGCTGGACAGACTTGAGTGCTGGGGATCTAACTTCTAACTTTCTAAGACAATCTAACTTTTAAGATTGTGCAGTCCATGCTCCCATTGGAACTCCCATTTTTCAAAATTAACCTGTTCACTAAAACTCGCGGTAACTGTTTGAAGCTCGTCCTTCCGAGACTTCGTCTAAATTCCCGGAAGTTCTTATTCACGCTGAGTGGTACCAGTTTGGAACGCTCTTGATGATTCATTCGTTAACGCCCCAATGCTGGATTCTTTCAAGACACGTCTAACCACCTCTATCCTTTGTCCTTTCCTTCTGCACCCCGAGCATTATTCTTCGCAAACTTAATGCACTTTTTACCTGGGTCTGCAGTTATCGGTTCGGCGACGAATCCTTACACCAACCTTCCGCCCCTCTACGTGCGGATCAAATGTGATACGATTATTAATTATCGTTCAACACCCACCCCCAAGCACTGATGAACGATGATCACAATGGCCCTTTTCAGGGCCACCAAATCTTAAGAGATCCAAATGACTGTTTTAACATGTTTTATTTTTAATATAGTGCAAAGTCTTGACTTTTTGGGGGTGCCAGCTCCTAACCCTAGGGTACCCGTCAAGTGGTGCCCACCACCAATTTTTTTGACGCGGTCTCCTGTAAATGCTAAAATTTACAGGTAATTCATTTTCGTCGGCAATAGAAAGAGAATTGGCCCCCCCCCCCCCAACGGCTAAATTCTGTTTCTATTGCTAAGTTTGAAAATAAACAGTACCTGTTGCCCACCCTACCTACCCTTATAATTCACAACCTTGACATACTGTAACAAATAAAAGATGACTGCTTTAGCCCTGCAGTCTCTTTTATAGGAGCGAAAGCACGCATACGCACATCGGGTTAGGGAGCTGGCTGGATTTAGTCAAATTAACCTCAAGTGGGAAATTCCATTCAGGATAAGAATGCTAAAATTTACAGGTAACGTATATATTTTCATACTTAGCAATAGAAACACAATTTAGCCGGTGGGGGTCAGCAATCCTCTTATTTTTATTTCGTTATGACCGAGCTTGTGTGGCTTTCCGTGTCTTCGAATTAATTTTAGTTGTTGTGGTCATCTAGTTAGCCTGATCAGGAATTTAGATAAGCCTAATAAACTAGCCTTGATGCGCAAGAACATTCGCAACGAACCAAACTGGACCAAAATTATTTTTTTTCTGCCCATTTCTTCATAGTACTATGACCTAGGTCACCTTAAAAAAAAAAAGACAAAAGCACACATGAGTGTGAACGTTAAAGAGTACCAATGTGCTTTGTCCCTTTAAGGGCGCCCGCGCACTGAGCGGCCAGTGGTCGTGGCTGCCAAAAAACACAGCGACGTGCCGCGTGGCCACATCCATTTTTCTTTGATAATTCTCGATCACGTGGTGAAAAATGAACCCGGAGCAAGTACGGTCGCCCTGTGGCTGCTGCACGCCGCCCGGGATCCCAGTGGTCGCGGCGACAGGCTAGCCGCTGCGGCCAAGTGCGTGTTGCTACATACACCGTAAGCACTCTCGTTGGCCGCAGGGACCTGGCCGCTGTGTGCGCGGTGGCCCTTAAGGTGAGTAAGATCTAAATTGGAAGAAGTAGATAAAAAATTAAATAATTGTGTTGCAATTTGGCTTCATTGTGGATATTCTTGCTTGTCAAAGGGCAAACCTGTGAAGCTAGTAAACTGTTTGTTACAGTGTTGCAAAAGTAGGTAAACACAATATCCAGAAGGCGCTGCATTCAATGACAGCTATTTTATTCCATTCCAAAATGTAGCATGTGCCGACAAGACCGGCAAAACTGAGCTCGCTACATATTTCAAAATACACTCGTTTAACATTGTGATATGTTCAGAGATCGAACAAGAATTAAGTGCTGATCATCAAGACCAACATTATCAAAAAATATTTTACAATCAAATCAAAAAATAAAAATTGGTGTATAGTGTATAAGACAAGAAATATCAAATATCTTGTAATATAAATGGAGCTAAAAACCTTTCATTATAAAATAATGAATTTGATATTTTACTAAATACATTTTAACTACGGTAACAAAGAATACTGACTAGAGACTAACGACGGCAAAAAAGTTTCAGAAGAGCAATAAATATTCTACTATCATTAATCAATACAAAATAACACTTCAGGGTAGGTTATTCCTTACCAACCAGTAACACTGCCGAAACTCACTAAAACCTTTGGCTCACTCTCACCCAATGACAGTGATGTAGTACCAAAAAAAGGGAGTTGCATACTCAGCAACTGAGTTTCCTCAGGACTGAATTGAAAGTCAAAGAACTAACAGTAAAAGCAAACAAAGCTATTTTTTTTTTTATTTTAAAAGTTTAACCTCAGGAAATCTTGAAACTTCTAGGTTGCTATTTCGACCAAAAGTCTGGCAGCTGGTGGGCTGAATTTAAAACCAAACTAGGCATTTTCCCTCTCTAGACATGAAACAGAGTACTTCAAAAAAACATGGTTCATGTTTGACACTATGACAAATAGGACGCGGTAGCTGTGTGTTGTTTAACGTATCTCAAGAGTTTTTGGTCAGCCTGTTAACTGCATTTATCCACCAAGTATAAATGTGAGGAAACTGCTACTCAGAAAATCATTCGACATATTAGGCAACACACCATCAGAAATACTACAGCACGTAACACTACCAAGAGAGACAGAGAAGAGAGCGAGAGAGATTATGTATCTGCATATATAATTTTTAAATTCCAAAAACTATTAAAAGAATAAAAATGGTCGCGTATTTTCTTGCTAAAAAGCACAAGCAAGTAGTAACCCATTATTTTAAGCAAGTTTGAACTCTACATTAATGTAGGTAACTACACTCACTATGTAGTTAGTTCGGTATTAAGGCAGCGTCGGGGCTGGGCATGATTATTTGTGGTGTGAGATGCCACACGATTCGCTAGAGGCAATGCTGTGCCCCAATCCACGCACAGCATAGATTGGGGGGGGGGGGGGGGCGGCAATAACTCTGGCTTTTTAGCGTAGGGCATAGAACAAAGTGCAAATCTGGGCCTGTACGTTATTTAAGGAATACATTATTTAAGGGTGTACCATCAGTCATTAGTGTATATTTCAGCAGCTACACGAGTGTTGAACAGTGCACCATTAACACTTAAATGAAACTACATGTTGCAAGGTCGTTCTCAAGGTCTGCAATTTGAATGTTGGATAGCATAACTGGTACGAATGATTGACATATGATTGACATTCAGTATTTTTTATTACCTTGACAATGTCAGTTTTAATCTCATCAACTCTGAACAGCAATTTAGAAACTATGCAGCCGATCGACAACGTGGCAATTTGAATGTTGGATAACATAACTGTTACGGATGATTGACAGTTAGTCTGTTGGGTTTTTTTTATTACTTTGACAATGTCAGTTTTAATCTCATCAACTTTGAACAACAAATTAGAAACTATGCAGCCGATCAACAACGTGGCACAAACATATGATCTCACCATCTCCGACAGGTGGCAACCTCTCACAGATTCTAGCACAATTTTAGGCAACCCAACAAAGCAGAACAGCCAGCTTACTAAAGAGCCTACGCTGCTAGCTGTTGTTTATACAGACGGGTTTCAAAAATCAAATGCTGTACTTTGGAGATTTGTTGCACTCCCGGTTAAAGCCATGGCGCCAGAAGGCGAGAGGCATAATTTTGGTCGGTAATTCCAGTTGCAAATTCCTAGAACTAAAGACGGAAAGCCAAAGGCTCAACAAGAGTTAAATACAGATGCGAACTTATTTACGTTGCCTTTTGCACTTGTATGTCAGGCAGTCTGACATTAAGTCCAAAAGGCAACGTAAATAGGTTTGCATCTGTATTTATTTTTTCCTAGGATCTTTTACAGGACCCTTCTTTTCCTGAAAATGTCAAGAGTTGGCTTAGGTCAGGCTCGAACCAGTGATCTCTTGCACATGAAATGGTTATGATAACCATCAGGCCACCATGTCCAATGCTGCAGTAACATGCATAGAGGAGATGGAAGTGTAGGCTTCTCTATTGGGATGGAGCCTAAACTGGAACGTTTTGGTGCACAGTAAACTTATTTTTTTAAATCAAATTGGTAAAGCACAATTTTAGCTTTACCAATAATTGTCTTATACATCAATTATTGAATATACATGTACGTAAATAACACATTTTGTCATGGTACTCCAAGTTTGATTGCCTATGCTGGCTTCAATAGATGTAATGAAAACCGGTAAACGGCGAATACAGTGGATTTGAAAATTCACTTTAAGAAATCTAATCACACCTAAACCACCAGGTAGAACACAGTTCACTGTTTGACTTGAATTTTTGGAGAAAAACCATTCTCCTTCCTCAGAAAATAATGCACAACACGGAGGAAAAATAAGTTCTCACATGACTATTTGTAAACAAAAATTCGAATTCGAAATGACGTGCGTGGAGGAGCAGACCACTGATCTATATATCATCGCTTTCAAGCTCACAGCAGAGTTTGACAGGAAGCGGAAACTCCTTGGCGACAATGATATATAGATCATGCTCCTCCACACTTCATTTCGAATTTTTGTTTACAAATAGTCATGCGAGAACTTATTTTTCCTCCGTGTTGTGTGTTATTTTCTGAGGAAGGAGAACGGTTTTTTCCTCCTAAAATTCACGTCAAACAGTGAACTGTGTTCTACCTGGTGGTTTAGGTGTGATTGGATTCAGTAGATGAATGATAGTATTGCTAAACACTAGCCAGAAGATCCATGTCATTAGCGCCTACCTAAATATTGCAGTGGCAATGAAAGAAAAACTGCTAAACAAAATTGCAACACACCAGTACAGTGAAAGACGCTGGACCAAAACGACAAACCACAATTTTATTGCTTTTTAGTCCGACATTCACTTACGTTGAACTCCGTTGGTATGGCCTATACACCAGTACTGCCATTACAATGAAAACTGGCTGCAAGGAACTGGTCAGAATGAATTTTTCAATTTACTTACGGTTTGAGCCAAGTGTTGTACATTTTTTGTGGGGGGTGGCATATCGGCAACGTTCAAGTATAAGGGAATTTTTCTTATCAGGTTTGTTGCAAGCAAGAAAATTCAAACTACCTCCATATAAAATGTTGGCCAGAAAAAAAAAAGCTTTAAAGCTGTAATGAAATATACAGTTCACTGCCAATCACTTTAGAACATCAATTTATTACAATGACTACTTGCAATTTGTGGCTGCGAAAAAAAATATTTATTCTATGTTATTGTTATTAATAGCTCTGCTTTTACCGTTTGGAACCTTCTGAGATTTAGTGATATGCCACAGTGATTATTGTTTACCTTTGGAACACTGGTTGAGCGAAATTCAAAACTTTTACTGCCCAACATGAGCACAGAGAAATACAGGTATGTAATTTTTGTGATTAAAATGATATGTCTTATGCTGAGTGAAGAACTATATGTTGTTACTACGTGGTAAGCGTGGTAATGCCATGAACCTTTATGCCAGTATACGTAGTTGAAATAATGATAAGACTTGGAATAAAAAAAGGTGCCCAAATCGTTGACACGGTGCTTAACTTCATATTAGAATGAGAATACCATAAAAATTTCATGTCGATAAAGAAGATAAGTTCAAACTGTAGTAAAGTCATTCAAATCAAAGAGAATAAAAACTGTAATAGGCCTATTCAGACTAACAACTTAGCTGTTGAATTTAGTACAGTTTATATCATGTACGTAGCAACATATAAACTGCCTGTTAATAAATAAAGTTAAATAAATATAGAAGAAAATTACAGTAATGCGAGTACAAATTATTAAGCTTTAAACCTGCACTACATAAATCTTTTACGAACAGTCACACTAGGCACCACTTCTTGCATTACTTCATTCAAAACAGTACATACCAAGTAATACTCCAAGTCTGTCTACAAATTTTTACTACACAGTTCAAAAGAAGAATCCCTCATCAACCTACAAAATCATACAACTATATTTAAAATTAAAAGGAGCTATAGCAAATTCGATGGAGGAAAGACAAAGGACACATTGACAAATGTTTTCAGTCCGAAGATATGCAATATTAGCAACTCTACACTGTCGCCAAGTTCAAGAAACGAGCCAGTAAAAATAATATCTCACAATTTTGTCAAACATGAACCATGGTAAAACATCTCACTCTTATATTTATGAAGGATGATCTAAGTCTGCAGCAAACCATACCCATTTATGCACAGTTATGACTGCAGTTGTAGTGACCAAGTTTTGTCCTTATTGTAGGAAACTCAATGGGCTTCAAGAGTGGAGTCCTTCTTTCCAACCCCAAATACAATTTCCATTCCTCTGTGAAACGGAAAAATACGGTTCAGACATGGAAAAGTGTGCATGGTGCATTGATCAAAAGAACCATGGGAAAGGGTCCCTTTTAATTCGAAATTTTGGCACTTTGTTTGTCTGTGTTTCTGTTCTGAAGTTACGGCCAAACGCATAAACAGATTCAAATGAAATTGGGTAAACTGGGCAAATTGACATTAAGGTAAAAATCCAAAAAGGGTTTTGGGCTTATAACTATTAAATCATTCATCAGCTTGAACACAAACTGGTTCGGAATACGCAGAAAAATACATTCGTCAAAAAGGGTCCCATTCAACTTTTCAAGAAATTCACGATGGCGGCCCAAAATAGCGTCCAAAAAGCAGTTACGAAAGTTACAGCCTGATGCATAAATCGAGTCAAATAAAATTTTGTAGAAATATTCTTTTGCGATAAGACTGATTGACATATGTACTTGATTTTATAACCTGCTGCTTAAGATACAAAATAGTGTAAAAAAAAAAACGGTTTATCGGTTATATCTCCTAAACTGTTCATCAGATTGAACACAAACTGGTTAGGAATATTCAGAATAACATTCTTAAAAAAAAACCCATTCAACTTTTATGAAAATATTAAACAAAGAAACACAATGGAGCCAAGTGAACAGCCAAGAATGACAAGTGCGCAGCAATTATGACGAAAAAATTCACATCCCATCACGAGTCGAACCCGGGTCTTTGAATTGGGCCACTAACGCACTAGACCGCAATGCTAACACGACTCTATCATAATTAGTGCTAACTTTATGAAAATTCAAGATGGCAGTCCAAAATGGCATCCAAAGTCGGTTTACGATAGTTCTAGCCAAACGCACGAAGCAATTCGAATGGAATTTGGTAATAATGTTCTTTGAAATACGGCTGAACAAAGCAGGTACATGACTTTATACCAGATGATAAAAATCCGAAACGGTGGTAAAAAAAAAATAAAATAGTTTTTGGCTATTAACTTCTAAATTGTTCATCCAAATGAACACAAATTGGTTACGAATATTAAGAACACCACATTCATGAAGAAAGGTCCCATTTAAGTTTGTGAAAATTCGATAGGCCGTACGGCTCATGGTTTTACTTGGTAACACAGAAATCACAATGAACAAGGTACGCTATTTACCTAGGGCATCGCACTTTGATTTTGTGACGATCAAGGGACAATTTTGGTAAATAGCGTACCATGTTTATTGTGATTGTGAAAATTCAAAACGACGCCCAAATTCCAAAAAATGGTTTTACCTCAGTTATTGCCAATCACATGAAAACCTTCGTTGAAGTTCATACTGTGGAACATGACGAAATTCCGAAAATGTCAATTCACAAAGTAAACACACAAACTTCCACAAATTAGACACTTACTACTATGTCCAGCAAATTTCAACAACTCCCTGTTGCCTTCATCAGGCTTTAATAAAGGTTTATTTAGTCCCTGATCACATCTTGCTTCTTCGATGTTCACAATTGCCGTTTTTGAGCTCGCCGGTAATCGTGGACTCGTACATTTGTCTGGCAGTTGGGGAGAGCGAGGTCTACTGTCGATGACCTACTAGTATAAGGTGATCGCTGAAAAACAGCACACTATTCATATAAAAACGTGCCAAGGTCGAGACCCATGATTGGATGTTGACCGCAAAAAATACAATCTATCCATCTGACGGGTTACTTACTACTTTAGCCTAACAGATAGCACATTCCCTAATTAGGAAGTTGTTTCATAAAAAAAAATAGACATTATATTTGGGGGAAGGAAAAATGGAAGGGCTCCAGGGTTTCCTTCCTCAAAACCAGGAACGAAATTTGATCCTGTCGAGGGTGTGATGGTAAATCTGCACTAATTTTCAGGGATTGCAACTGACTTCTTACTAGGAAGGTTCTGCAGTTGGATAGTGCGAGTAGATAATTTAGGCCACGAAAAAAAAATAGTTGGTTCTCAGGCCCTGTCTGGTGACTTTTATTTCCGGAAAATGAAAAAAGTGACCCGCAAAACTTTACTTATGAAAGATTTCTGAGAAAGATGAGCTTTTTTGCGTATACATTATCCAGCAAGTAATAGGTTTAGTCGCAGTTTGAAATAGTTCAGAAATTTACTACCACACTCTGAACAGAAAGAACCAACTAAGATACCGGGTTTTCCAATTTTCAAACAGAAATAAAAAATAAAAATAAAGGCCTGGTCACCGGGTGACTTTTTGGGCATGTAAAAAATGCTCGAGAACCAAAACATTTTTTTCCATGGCCTAATACTACTAAATATAAAGCAGCAGAAACCATGTACATCAAAAGTCTGCTGCAATACCGCAAAATGGATGCTGATATATGATCACACTCATGAATGTATCAAATTATGATGCAATCTCCAAAAACATCAAAATTGGCTTTTATTGCCTAACCAAAAATATACATTACCTGAAATTTATAGCCTTCCTCTCTCTTTGCTGGCTCTCCCTAGAAAAAACTTTGTTGGCTTCCCTGCCTGGCTCAGTAGCTTCACTTACTGCGCAGAAACGGAGGTCGCCAAACCCGCTTGGGAGGTGATGCTTGAGAAATCCTAGGTAAAAGATAGTATCGTTGCATGGACACCGGGTAAGGGTCGCATCGGGGAGACGAGACGACCGAGGACGTCGGCAAAACAAGGTTAGTCGCTGCTGAATAACAATCAGGAGATGGCGAAGACATGTCGCTGTTGTCTGGTGATACGACCGTCGCAATGGAGTGGTCATAAAGGTCTAGAGAAGAGTCTGCTTCGGCGACGATCGTTGGAGAGTCCATGTCTGGGTCATGGTCAGGATGGATCAATAGGTAAGGGGGTCTCAAAAGGGGTCCCTGGGTTCTGATTATGGTGCAGAGGACCAGGGTCGCAAGACCAGGCGGTCACGTCCGATTTCCAACTTACCAGGCCAGAGAAGAACAGCCACACAGCATGGCATGAAGCCATCGTTGAAGTTGACGCTTTTATAGGAGGGGTGTGCATGCACAGTAAGTGAAGCTACCGAGCCAGGCAGGGAAGCCAACAAAGTTTTCTTCAGGGAGAGCCACCAAAGAGAGAGGAATGCTATAAATTTCAGGTAATGTATATTTTCGTCAGCATATAAAATCACTAAAAACATTTTTAATAGAACTACTGTGAAAGGCATGTATGCCATGCCTTGCAAATACTGGAGGCTGTGATAACTGCCAAATTCAAATCCAAGCAACTGAAAACAAGCAAGGATGTAACTAGAGACCTAAATTGAACTTTGGTGGGCCTGATGAAGACAGTGTGGGTACTGTTGAAAATTAGCAAGACTGTGAGAGTGTCTTATTGTGAAATTGAGCGATTATGGAGGAAATAAGCCATTTGACATATAAAATCATATTTTTTAATAATGTAGGTTAACTCTAAGCACACCATATCAATTTAATGCCCATGACTACATGGTATGGTGCAGTCAGAATGATGAATTTGAATACTTAACAGATGACAATTTACTTTATTATGACTAATAAATGTACCAGTATATATTAATATTTACATTTGCCTCATTGCATGAGTACTGTAGGAACACTATTGAAGTTTGCGATTGTACGTATCCAAAATTTAAAACCCAAAAGAGCAAAAAAAAAAGGAAAAAAACAATTTTTGCCTTTTTGGGGGGAGGGGAGTTTTTTTTTCTTTCAAATACATATTTAACTAGATTTTTGTTATAATTGGTTTTTTACCTTTTATTATTTTGAACAACGATGTTCCTCAAATTCCTGTATGTCAGTAATATTAGCATGCACAATCTCCATGACTAAAGCAAGACCTGCGCTACATTAAAACTGCACCAAATACTATGGTAAAATACTGCCAAAACTCATTCAACTTAAGGAATTGGCAAAGATTATGCTCATGTCATTGGTAGTTTGATATGTTAAACATGGTTAGTCGGCAATAAAACAATTTTTGTACACAGTACATGAAAACTACAACATTCCTAAGTAAATTTATATTATAGCATTTGAATTCGAACTTTACACGATTTAGCACAGCATTTACCATACTATACCTCTTAAAATGGGTTATCAATTGTAATTATGCAAGTTTATAAGTCAATATAGTTTGAAAACTAAGTACATACAGCATATTCACACACTGGTTGAGGACCTGGTAATGACAAAGTAGCAGCTACTTTTATGATAATGTGAAATAAATATATTATTATTGAAGGAGCACTGATATTAATCTGTAAACCCATTACAACTTCACAAGCATGGGAAAATTCAATTTAAATTTACAGTATTTACCATATTTTACAACTTGTAATATAAAAACATACTAATTAGATCATGCAGCTTCCTTTTGATATTTCAGTACTACCTTAGGAAAAGGAAACTAAAGATCCGGATCGATGATAAGCCCACATATCGCTTCTGTAGCACATGCAATTGAGGTCAGGCATTCGCAAAACGCAATTCTGCCTCTTTGCTGTAATTCAACTGCAACGAAATACGATGTTCTCCACTAAAATTTTGAAAGACATCACTCCATAAAAAAGGTTTCTACAACTCAGCACCTAATCAGCAAATAAAGAACATGAACAATACAAAATACATCACAGAGTCAACAAACTATGAGGTAGGAAGGAAAAAATGAAGCTGCAAAGCACAAAACGACAGATAAGAAGTCAATCCAAGCTTTGCGCATAGTCCGGCAGGGGGCAAACAGAACCATGAAAGGAAAGGCATTCCAAGATTTACCACCTGATGGTTGCAAAATGAGCTACGTAATAGAAAAAGTAATATTGGAACTTATACTTACATTCAAATACTCAAAACTAAATCAATCCAAAGAATTCATTGTTATTGTTTGCAGGTGATATGCAACTCCTGATCGTCGCTTGCATAAGAATAGGATGATGATGTCAACAGTAGCTCACACAATTGTTCAAGTTTGAAAGCTGACTTGATTTGTCATGTGTTCAAAACCAATCTAGTTACATACAAATTCACTATGACCATACTGCATGAACCCATTTAGACTATTTTAAGGCTAAAGAAATACCTTTTCACAAACAAAACTAATTTTTCAAGGTGGAGAAACTCGAAGCACTCTGCAAATTTTTGAGAAACTGGAAAGCTCATCGTTTGCCTTCTTCAGGCACAAAATTCTAGGATTGTGGGAATTTGCTCATTACTACATCGTATTACTTGGAATTCGAAACTGGTGGCAGCATGAATCTTTTTGACTATTTTAAGGCTGTCCATGGTTTTAGAATAGTGATATGACTGACTAAGTAGCTAAATACTTAGCCCCTGACGAAAATACCTTATCTTTGAAAGACGCAGTACAACTGGTGAAGAGAGTGCATACCAGATTTAGCACGTAGCCATATTACCCCCCTCCCCCCAGTACCTCAAATAAAAACCAGTCTTCAAAACTTTGGTTAAACGTACGCTGTTGATATTTTTACAGAGAATACAACAAGACACTTTCAGCTAACAGGTGGGAATCATCTGAACGCTTAGGAGATCCTTAACAATTATCACAAAGCTTCCTTCTTGTTATCGTATCAATAGTTACAAAACGATAACTGTTAAGTTAACTGCATTGCTTTTGAACATAGTTCTAGCCAGCAGATGAGACTGTCAGACAGGTTCCATGTAGGCTGCAGGAAAGTAACCTCGAGACTTTTGTTTAGTTTCTACTTCCCACCAATCGGCATTTTCTTTGTGGATCAAGGTAACAATATCATCTTCCTTTAAAGTAAGCTCTTCGTCATTCTGAAAGTAAAAAAAAAATATTGGAATTCCTACAGCCAAAGTTAACTGAAAATATAAACAAAAAGACGACACACGTTACTACAAAATCAAGAAAATTGAAGTTGCAAAGGTACAAAGGAGCGGCAGATGTGGTAGTGGGAAAGAAAGTGGAGGGTGGGGGGGGGGGGGGGAGATTTACAAAAAAATAACAAAAGCATTTTCTTATTGAGTTGCATTATCACCAGTTCTGATACGAATTGTTTGTT
>JAHWFP010094118.1:3899-50663 GCA_023313725.1 Lithobius niger | reverse complement strand
GTTTACCCTTCCTCCCCTCTTGAGTCATCACCTGACCGATTGAGAGGGAAAAGAGATGACAGGCCGCTTCGCCTGATCGCTTTTATAGTGGGGATACGAAAGTGCAGGCCGGGTTATGCAGCTGGCCAGCTCAACACAACTTTAAACCTCTTGGGAAGAAAGCTACCTTTGGGAAAGAATGCAAAAATTCACAGATAATGTAGGGGCGGAAAAATACTGTTTCTAGTTACCATTCGGAAACGTGCATTACCCGTAAACTTTTTGCATTCACAGATGACCTCATCAGATTATGGATGTGGGCTCCACCTGATGGGTTCCCTAGGGTTAGAGCTGCCATCCCCAAAAAGTTACAAACTTCGCACTTTATTGAAAACAGAAAAACAGGTGATTTGGATCTCTTTGGTAAAATGTGGTGGCCCTGAAAAGGGGTGTTTGTTAAAGATGAGTCTTGCTTCTGCTTCAGGACATCTACTGTTTTCCGTGCTTAAGGGAGTTGGATGACATGCCTCGCTGCGATGATGGGTCCCAGACGGTGTAGTCCATTCTCTTCCCTCGTCACGTCCCTGAAGTAGCGGCTTGTGAAGCTGTTGGGTTTCTCCAGGATGCAGCTTCCATGATGTCATATACAGCGATGTTGTTGTGGAAAGTCCATGAAGCGACGATTACCCTTAGTTTATTTGCGGTCGCCTGGATGTTGACGTCCGGATGGTCATTGCTGATGTCTTCGTAGGCGCTGGTGATGACTGTACTGATCCAAGATGCTATCATTCTTGCCGATGTTTCGCCAAAGGAGGTCTTGAAGGGGAGGAAGAGTTGGTTTAGACCTTTGCGGAATTCAAGGTTTTCTGTCCTTTTGATGTAAAAGCATAAAGCACATACTGGACATAGGAGTCTTTCCGGTTCATTGCCAACGATGTTTTTGAGTGCTGGAATTACAATTGATTTTTTAGGTTCACACAGTTTCTGTGTTTTGGCTCGGAAGGTGGCTCTTGGTTTCGGCTGAATCGCGGTGAAGTTCTCATAAAAGAAGCAATATGCCAGATCAATGGCTAGGGCCTGTACTTCACAGCAGCGAAGGCTGGTGGCGAGCATGGTTGAGGAGTTTTCCTGGTCATGAAGCTGAAGTTGCAGTGTTGAATCGGTTCATAGGGTGCTTTTTAGTAGAGAATCAAGGACAATGGAGAGATCCCAGTTAGGGAAGGCGCGATGAATTGATGGTCTCTCGATTTCAAAGGATTTGATCAAGAGGAAATGCGGAAGTCTTTGAGGAGATGGGAGCTTCCTGCCGCTTTGAACACAGAGTTTAATGCACATCTGCGGACAAGGATTGTTGATCCTTTAAGGTCTCGTTTGAAGAGTGCGTTTAGGAAGGTTAGTAGTTCAGGTAGATTGCGATTGATTGGATTGACTTTCCTTCCGATGCACCAATAAAGTCATCGTTTCCAGTGGTTGTCGTAACATTCTGTTGGTTGAATTTCTGACGGCTTTGCTTGCGTGCGAGTGGCCTGTTCTATATGAATTCTTGTCTCTTTAAGGAGTTTGATGATAGTAGCCACCCATGTAGGTGTAGGTAGTTGGTGTACTGGTGGAATAGGGTACCTTTTCTTTGTGGTGGCAGACTTCTTGGGAGGTCAATCAGGAGGTTTAGAAGTTAAGGGAACCAGCAAGTTCGGAATTGCCGGGAGGAAAATTCTCCTGAGTTGTCTGGATCTTTTGAAGGACTGCCGGGAGAAGTATGAAAGGAGGAAAGAGGTAAACATAAAAGTTCTTCCACGGGAACGTCTGAGCGTCCACTTCCCAAGCTTGGTCGTCTGGCATTGGGCTGATAAACTGGGGAAGTTTGCATTGTGCCTCGTGGCAAAGAGGTCCTCCATTGGTTTGCCCCATATGCTGAAGAGTGATTACCAGATGGATTTCTTTAGAGACCATTTCCCTGTCGGGGGTTTTTGGTGTGACAGGGAGTCTACAATTAAATTTTTTTTCCCCGGGATGTGGAGAGGGAGGATCGTTGTGTTCAGTGACCTGCATAGTTTGAAGATCTCTGATGTGACTTGATGTAGTTGGGGAGAGTGAATGCCTCTGTCTTTGAGGATGTAAGCCACTGCCGTAGTGTTGTCCGTGTGGACTTAAACTGTTTTTCCTGATATGAGGTGGCCAAAATGATTGAGGGCATGCCAAATGGCTTGACTTCCAGGGTGTTGATGTGATCGGTGTTGTTGTCTGTCCAGGACCCTGAGACTTCGTGATGGAGTATGTGGGCTCCCCATCCTTCCAATGATGCCTCTGTTAAGAGGTGGACATCCGGTTGGGGTTCGTGGAGTGGGACTGATTGTGATGGGATCATGATGTCTGTCCACCAAAGTAAAGTGTCGTGAGGGAAGCTAAGGTCCGTGGGTTTCTTTGCAGTTTTGTGACCGAGTGGCTTCCCCAGACGTCTATGTGAAAATGCTGCAGGGGTCATGTCATCCATCTGCCTTATGGGACAAGATTTGCCATGGAGTCCAGCTTGCCTATGACGGAGTTCAGTTCCGTTATGTAATGATTTATTCTAGTGAGCAATTGTCCCAGAATGAACCATTATGTCAGGATTGCAAGTTGTATTCAACTGTATTCTAATTATTCTAACACGTAAGTATAGCACTGGAAAAGGGAGGCGTAATGATAAACAACAATTCAACAACAACTGGGCCCTTTTAATCGACACTCGGTTTACACAATATTGACCCCACAATGGTCAATTAAATCAAGACAAATTCTATGATTCGAGATCGGTTTGATTACAATTAATCAACAAGCAGCTTGGCAATTGGCATTATTAATACGATTGCATTGGAATAGTTCCTAATTAATGATCGTTAAATAAACAGCTGGTTATGCATGATTAAAGTGCATGGAATTAACTGTAGTTCAGTTAAACAATAATAGCTATAGCTACTGATAGAATACTTAGCTTAAATGAAGCTTGTCCCATAGCTATCGCTTGGTTGCTAAGCTACTTCACCCGGCTTTACGTCAGGTACACGGCATGGTTTTCTCCGTCCGTGAACAGATCGGCTCAGAGGATGGTAGCGTCATGGATGCTTTAAAAATGTCGACTGAATAGCTACATTCCTGAGGTTTACTTTTATATGTGTGTGTAATCGCAGCTGCAATCTATTAATTTATTACAGCATCCTTTAGAATTGTGTGACTTGACAGTCTAGGTCCTTATTTCAAATTAGGGACCGCTACGCTTGTCAATCACGGTATTGTTGTTTTGAAAGAGCATCCACTGGTTCCCTGTATGTTGCACTTGAGTTACTCGCTGACGTAATTAACTGTCACCCGCACACCTACGTGGCAGTGATTAATTGTTGAGTTTAGGAGAGATTGTTCATGGATGACGATCTTACTTATTGGAATTCCTTCCAGAAATAATATGGTCCACTGAACATGTCGTAAATAATGTTGTATTCTAAATTTCAACTCCTCAAGCTTAACAATAGTTCAATTACACAAGTTTAAGTTACAAGGAATGTTCAGCTGTTACGGTTCTCTTGGAAAAGAGCCCCTGTGTGTGTTTACTCAACTGGACCCACATTGGTCGAAAATGAATATTACTCGGTTCATGCATTTTTGATAGATATATGAAAATATGTGCGTAATTAATTAGCTGTATTGTTTCTGTTATAAAGACTAATTAGGCTTAACCCTTACCGTTAGGTTGTCATGAGGCTTGTGATGGAAGGAACGGCAGGTTCGATTACGTCCTGAATTCTTTCTGTGGAATGATAGATTGTTGTAGATTCTAGGTTGAAGTAGGCTCCGAGGAAGGTGAAGGAGTGCGCCTTAATTTCTTTAGGTTTACGCCGAAGCCTGTTGCGAGAGCAGGTTGATGGCGAAGTTTCAGTTGTGAAGAAGCGGTGTTTGGTTTGCATCGTTTAGAAGCCAATCGTCCAAGTAGCTGCTTGCTGGGACTTGGTTCTAGTGAAGGTGTGCAAGAACTGGTTCAAAGACTGACGAGAAGATTCTTGAAGCGGCGTTGAGTCTGAAGGGCAGGCAGTGAAATTTGTAACTTCACCTTCGTACGTGAAGGGGAAGAGGTGGTGAACAGATGGGTGAAGTGGGACGTGGAGGTAAGTGTCCACCAAGTCTATTGAGATCGTCCATTCGTTTTGATGAAGCGTTTGGCGGATAGAATCTACGGTTTGTATCTTGAAGTGGGGGTTTTCCATTACACAGTTTAGCGGCTTAAGGTTGAAAATCAGTCGTTCACCGCCGGATTTCTTTGGGCGAAGAAAGATGGAGCTGTAAAATCCAGGGCGAAGTGGGTATGAAAATCTCGGGATGGCATGTTTCGTGAGGAGAGCATTTACTCCTGCCGAAAGGGCTGGAGATTGTTCGGGGGCAAAATTCCATGGTGGAGGTGTTGTTAATGATGGTTTGGATGTGAAAGTTGGTTGAAAACCTTGGAATATGACGAAAAGGATGACCGGGTCGGAGGTTACGTGCTTCCAGGCTGGTAGAAAATGTCGTAGTCTGGCTCTGATTGGAAGCAAAGTGGCTTGATTGCTGTGCTCTCTGCTTCTTGTACCTGGAGAAGTGTGGAGGCTGCAGTACGACTTCCTTCCTCTGCCGCAGTAGGCGGATTTGCCTCGAAAGGGCCGATTGTCCTGATGATGCTTGAACTTGGGTTCTTCCTGGTTGTACGGTTTGTAGCTCCCCTTGAAAGTGGAGTTGTCATCCCGCTGGGAGTTCGGAAAACTTGATTGTTGGTTTTTTGAAGAAAGGCTTGGAAGACGGTTTGTTTTCACTTCTTTCAGTTTCCAAAAGACGTCCAAGTGGGGGGCGAGTTTGGAAAGGATACTGCCAAACAAGGAATGGGATTCATGAATCGGTTGGTTCAATAAGATGTAATGTGTAGAGTCGTTCAGATTTGAGGAAGAGTTCAAGGCTGCTTCCTGTAGAAGAAGTGTAGAGCTGAATAGAGCTTTTGTGAGCCAATTGAGAGACTGAAACGTGGCGAAGGAAGCTTTCTTGAAGAGCTGGTTGATGAGGTCATAGAGGCGGTTTGCTTCGCTCCGACTGGATTCAGAGGATAATTTTTCGTAGAGAGCGTTGATGGCAGTGTGAATGACATCTGACTGCGAGGCTGGTCGGAGACCTAGGCGTAAGATTTTGTCGTTGTTCTTGAGAATGGCCGAATGGATTTCTTTTTTTTTTGGCGATGAAAAGGGAAGATCCCAAATCCATCTTCGGTTCGGGTGTAAGAAATTCATTTCCCTGTCTCAAAGTGTCTTGGGTTTGTGGAACCATCGCCAAAAGGTCGAAAGAGCCAGTTCTTATGGCGGTGGAGGGTCCTTATCCAATTCGAGGGGTTCATCTTTGCCAAGAAGATATCCCCTGTTGCGGAGGACAGTGGTGGGGAAACTTGTCGATTGGTCGAGCGTCGTCCGTCTTTTCTTCAGCTGGTCACGTTGGCAGTAGCCGAAGCCGATGGCGAGGCCACGATTTTTTGTTGGTTCGGATCTGGTTGGTGGTGGTTTGTAGTGGAAACAATTAGTGATGGTTTCTTCCACCGACTTTAGGAGTTTTTGAAGGGGAATGTTGAAAGATCTGCCTCGTTGCCCCCTGGGTCATCCTCATTGAAGTGGGCATGTCTGTGGTCGGGGGATAGAGTTGACCAACTTGTGGAAGGGTTGGAGCTCCGGCGAAGAGAGTTGTTCAGGGCCGAGGCCGTGTCAAGATCTGATTCATTGTTAGGATAAGAGTGATGAGAAGGCGAGGCCTGTGATGAAGCCGATCGAGGTCGTGAGGGACGAGGAGGAGGTGTTGATGGCCGTCGAAATATATGTTCGTCCGGGGCAGGTAAAGATGATGTTCGGGTCCGTTTTTGCAGAGTCAGATGAATGATGGCGACGTTTCTGGGATGATTTCAATGATGACGAGGCGACCCAGTCTTGCGTGTAAGAAGAATTGTGGGAGGAAGATGATAAAGCAAGTTTTATAGGTCGGTGTTTATACTGAAAATCCCTGATGGCCCTACCCATGAGAGCGTGGATCTGGTCAAGTGAAAGTGGAGAAATGTGATAGTCCGGCGAAGCAGTACAGGAACGACGGGATGACGGCGAAGAGAGGCCCAACAGCGTTTCAGCCGAAGAGTCCTGGGACGTGGACGAATGCGACTTGGGTGTTTTCCGAGATTTCTTTGTGTGTTGGCAGACAATGCGAGGTGTTGACCACAAGGAAGTGGCAAAGCCGTCGAAGATAGCGGTGGAGATTTTGGAAGTGAAGACGTCAGACTGGAGTAGGAGGTGGCGAAGGCGAAGGGCTAACCACAATGTCCAGGTCCGGTGGAGATGGACTTGTTGTAGCCTAGAAGAAGAGACCATCTTGGGCGAAAGGTTCTTTCCAGAAGTCCTTGATCTTGCCATGACGAACACAATTTTCGGAAGAAGCACTCTTGAACGAGAGGCGAAGAGGGCGAAGCTCAGGAAGAAGCAAAGCATGACCGTACATGATGCACGCTGGAGGAAAAAAAGATGACAGGCCGCTTCGCCTGGTCACTTTTATAGACAGGCTCCGCACGCGCAGACCGAGTTACGCAGCTGGCCAGTTCAAGACAACTTTAAACCTCCAGAGAAGAAAGCATCCTTTGGGAAAGATTGCAAAAATTCATAGATAATGTGTGCTTCCGAACGGCAACTACAAATACTGCTGTTACCAACACTACCAATTTGAATATCGGCCGAGCTTTAAAAAATGTATTAATGATGTCATTATACAATTAACAAAACTTACCATCTCTTTGGCAAGGGGTTATCCAAAAATTTTAGAATATCGCTGTTGTACTTTGATTTCGCTGGTGTAATAGATCCTGTCATTTTCTTCTTGTTGACTTTCTTGTATGAATCTCTTATAGTTCGCCAACGTGTTTTGCACTCGTCAACTGTAAAAATGAACGAAAGTTCTTTTATGGATCCGGCTATCCACACTAAGGAAGGGCAATATCGATTGTGATTACGATATATCAGGACAAACGTCGTGATTTAATGTAAATCGCACAAAAAAATTGTAGAAAACAATTTTCATGCGTATCCGCATTGCAAATTTTGTTACAACTAGGTACTTTCCACTTCACACTTGTTAAATATTGGCTTTCAGCAAGGTCCTGTCACAGCCTGAAAAAGGCTGTATGTATTATATATAAAACCATGAATTCATATTTAAATCTAATTTAGATTCCAGTTCTATTAAAAAGTACGCAAGCTCCGGTAAAATCAGGGTCCAATTGCATAGTTTAAAAGCAATGGTCTTTGCGTTGGTTAATCTAACTTTACACTTTTGTTCCCTGGGGTTTCTAGAAACAGTCAGAGGTAACAACTACTAAAAATATAATTCACCACAGTTACTATAATTACTAATTACAATGAAAAAAAAATAGTTGAAATTACTAACTAACTACTTTTAAATAAAACTAATTGCAACTATTTTTTGTCTAGTTTTTTTTTTACAGGGTTCGTACATATCAGACGAAACCATTTTCAAGGCTAGCTTAAGACCAATGTCATGGCTCTTTCCACACAGTAGATTCTCAAATTTACCTTTTAAATTCCAGTACCATATTTTGCCAGATGTCATTGTTGGCACCATTGTGCGCTCAGTTTTCAGTAGGAAACTATATTGTCCTAAACAGTGAAAACATTACGTCTTTCCATCCACCAATGAACAAGGAGGAATGAGAATACAGCAACTAACAGTCAGTGGAACAACTCAGTTGCTCCTTCAACTCAGTTGCTCCTTCATAGCAAATATTGCTTGTACTGTATTGTAGTGCACCTCTCTTTTTCTGTTTCCAGTCCAATCTGAAGGGAGTATCGTTCACAGAAGCAATGGATTCAGCTGACAAATTATTTCAGTTCATACAAAATGCATTCACAAAATTCAAGGCCATTTCAAGGCTTCAACAACAAAATTTCCGATTTTCAAGGTTTTTCAAGCAGGGCCGCGAAATGAGCGGTATCGCATCGCAGTCTGCACCACAAATTTAAACATTAGTGATGCAAAATTAAATAATGTATCGCAGTTTAGCGACTTAACTGTATTTCTGACATGGATCAGAATAGTCTTAACGTGCGTTGGATGCCATAGTCTTGCCCAAGCATCCGTGCGTGAAGCACAATAAAAGTGAAACAAAAATGGCTATTGTTTCAATCAAAGTAAACTTTTTATTGTTTTTTACTAAATAAATTATTCTTTAAAAGTTGCTAACCGTATTCGTTTCGCCCTTGTCTTTGGTGGCTACGCAAGTTTGTATTTTGTATCGCATTTCTGATATGCAATTTGTTAAAGACAATTCGAGCCCCGTTCAAGCCTTTTCAAGGAATTCAAGGCTGTGTATGAATCCTGTTTTTAATAAGAAGGGTATAACAAATAAATAAGGTAAAAAGTAATGTAATAAAAAATAACAGTTTAATAGCCAAAACACTAGCAGCCACATTGTTTTAAGGAGGCCCGAACGAAAATGCTCTAGTTCAACCTACCCCTACTCCATGTGCATACACGGAAGTCTAACTCATCAACCCGTCTCACAAGAACTGTAGAGGGTATACGTCAAGATCATTCACTGCTACTCTTCTGGCAGTGTGCTGGCTCGTGCAGAGAGCCATATCAAACACAGTTCAAGTGTTGTTCTCAATTTCAAAAATGAAAGGGATGTGAAAGGGATGTTTCTCATAATTTGAGGAACTTCAGTACTGTATTTCACATAAACTAAAAAGTAAAATGCACCAAAATTTATTACTTTCTACAAATGAAAGTAATTTTCTTTTTATGTGTATTTACATGATGTTTTAGACAGATGGGTCGGCTTTAATTTCTAACTTTTTTTTCGTGGTACAGATATCGTCTTTTCCTTTTACAATTTTGGGTCAACTTGAAAAACCGAAAATGGTTAATAACTTTGAAACTCATGAAGCACCGTAAACCTCACCTAACAAAATTCAGTTTCAAAACAAGCATATCACTAGTTACTACTGTATTCTGCAAATTTTCGATTAACGATCTCTGTTTATCTTCATCAGGCTCTCAGTCTCTTCTACACTCTGGTTTACATCTTCATGTTCGTCATTTTCAACTTTTTTGTCATCCACTTTCACCGCGGCAGGTTTAAAAACGGTGAATGTGGATGACAGCAGAGTTGAAAGTGACGAACATGAAGATGTATACGAGAGTGTAGAAGTGACCGAGAGAGACTGATGAAGCTAAATGTAGATGGTTAATTGAAAATTTGCAAAATACAGTGGCAGTGATATTCGTGTTTTGAAACTAAGATTGATAGGTGAGGTTTACTGTGCATTATCGGTCGGTATCAAAGTATTCAGTAGCTTGCTCTGCCTCCTGTGCGGTGCACTACTAGTGTCTGTGGCCCTGCCTCTCCGGTACTAGCAAAACCAAAATACTACCAATCAAATTCAGATTTAACTGGAAAACGTCTGTTTAATTATTTATTTTGTTTGTTTGTTTTTGTCATATGGTTAGGCATTTACTATAAGTATTGCTTCAACCTGCACCGATTTTATTTGACTAATTTGTTGTCATTAGTGTTTTTCCTTTGGCGTAAAAAAGACCTCGGTCGTTGCAAGTCTCATGACTCTTGCCTGAAGATGACTATCAGTAGATAGTCGAAAATTTGCAAGTTTGAATTGTGGAACTTGGACGAATTTTGGTTTTGCGTAAGTGATAGTCTTTAATAAGACCTCGGTCTTATAAGATCTTGTCTCATATGTGAATATACTACGCAATAAAAGCCATTTCTGATTCTGATTATTTTTATTTTTTGGGGTGGGGGGTGGGGGGCTCAATCTAACATTTCTCTCTGATCAAACGACATGCAAACCTGGAGATTCAAACCAGGAAACCTCCAATACTGGTTGAAGCCAAACTTTGCCAGGGTCCTCTTACCAATTATCGATCAGCATTCAGGTAACTAGGCCGATTTCTGACACCGCTCTGTCATGACCCCAACTTGTCATGAACTTTTGTTGCAATTGTAAAACTTAAAACGATTTATTTATTTGCTTGTGCTGCTTGTTACCAACATTATCACCTACTACTAGTAGTCCATACGCACACTGGAAAAATAACCTACGCGGCCTACGTACCGTCACGATTCAGCGCTGCCGCGATGTAAATCCACGCACTGTCTTTAGCCACCCTGTCCTGGTAAGACTTCTTGCTAAGGTCGTAAAGGACAGGGTAACTTCGTACACAACTTATTAATTCTTCATCAAATTCCCAACTCATGATGAAAACGACAACGAAACTTATTTTTCCGTTTTCCTTGAAAAAATGCCCCTAACTATATAGTATCCTGCAAGAATACCTGCGTGTTGCGCGGTCACGCTCCGGGACCCGCAGCCGCACCACGCAGCGAGACCAGCCAGTATTCTTGCGCGATGATCACGCGCGCGTGACTTAGAAAAAAGCACCCGCGCTAACCACGCCTTTTGGAATTATTTTTATATTTTATTTTTATAAAACAGTGTGTTTCTATGACGTCATACAAGCATCAGCGTCCAATCGTAGAACACATCTTGGTGACTCTTCTCAGTATTACAATTTATTTCCATAGAGTTCTGCGTGGCGCGTCACGCTCACGCCAGAACTAGCCTTTGAAAATGCCTACAACCACAACTAAACAGTGACTTAGTCAGCTGCCGTAAACTGTTTTAACCAAGAATGGAACAATTTACTTGATTATTTAACCAGGAAAAAAAATTCCGAAACTCATTACGAATGATCGAGAGCCGTTTTGTGGAATTACTGTAAAACGCCTTTTCACCACAGGGGCTAGGGGGTGGCGTGAATATTCCGGCATGTATGCGATTCGTGTGCCTAGTCCCTGTGCTTTTCACATTTTGTTCGATTTTCCCTCAGGGGCAGGGCCGTAACAAAGTAGTTTGGCGCCCGGGGGCAAAGCACAGAAATGGCGCCCCTTCCCATACACCGCGAAAGTACAAAGGCACCCCTTCCCGTACACCGCAAAAGTAGAAATGCTAACTATTGTATATCATCATCGTAGTACAGAAATGGCGCCCCTTCCCCATACACCGCGAAAGTACAAAGGCGCCCCTTCCCGTACACCGCAAAAGTAGAAATGCTAACTATTGTCAAAAGTATATAAAACCAGACAACAACAGAAATGGTGCCCCTTCCCATACACTGCGAAAGTAGAAATGCAAACTATTGTATATCATCGTAGCACAGAAATGGCGCCCCTTCACATACACTGCGAAAGTACAAATGCTAACTATATATCAATATCATCATCACAGAAGGATGAACCACAGCAACAAATTACCTCGAGGCCATTGTTTGTCACTATAAGAAGATAATTATTCGAATATTCGTTCAAAATTCAAAAACTAACGTTTTTTATTTACTGTGCAGGTCCGTCTCGCTAACTTTCTTAATTGTTTGGCCCCCAAACTCAAACCTGGGGGGGCAGTCGCCCCCCCTGCCCCCCGTACTTTATGGCCCTGCTCAGGGGCTCGTCACAAAATAAGATTAAGCCGGCAGACGAGTAGGCCCGCAGGACAAAAAAAAAAACCCGGCCTACTCGTCTGCCGGCTTACTCTTATTTTGTGACGAGCCCCTGTGGATTTTCCAGCCAACCAGGTGGTGTTGAATCGGCTGGCGTTCGCCATCCATTCCTGAGCAAGGTATTTTGCATAGTTAGGAAATAATACATAACTGACTGCCTTGGGCTAGCTGTTGGCAAAAGTTGTGGGAGCTAGGTGGGGGTTGCGTATTTATTTGCGTTTTCTGTTTGTAATCAAGCTCCTGCAACTTATATCTCAATCGATCTTTACGTATAGAACCGATTTTGTTTCGCTGTTCTCTCTTGTCTCCAGTTCCCGAACACGAGTGAAACTCCCGGAAGTGTTGCATCTAAATATAAAATGGCGTTGTAGTGGTAGATTCAAACTGTTTGAAAAACGGATTAAGAAAAAATCCGTTCTTCAGCACAAGTATAATGTCGCCAGGAAACAAAACAGGTAGCAATTCAATTGGCCGGTTTACGCCTTACAGTAGAACGTTAAAAAAGGGTCTTGCCAGGTAATACACGCACTACAGTATTTATTAGGTGCCCAAGTCTTCAAAGTTGTAACTCACGATGTCACATGTAAACATCGGGCAGGTAATAAAATCTTGCCATAGTTCATTAAAAAAAAAATCGGTATTCTTCTGCTTTGGAGGTTTGACGTGTTCCCAGCCGAAGCCATGGCAAAAGAGACAATTTTGCGTGGTAAATAATACAATCGGAAATTCCCAGGAGTTTTACATGCCGATGGACATGAGTACGAGGCATCTTTCTCAGGGCCCTTCGCTCCCGAAAACGTCAGTGGTGATATCTCCTTAGACCAGGAACTTCACTTCTGTACCACCTGGTGCCACTTTACATTAGGCTACCTTGGCCTCATTGATACTAGGATGCAGAGAAAAACATTTTTTTCCCGTAAGTGTGTGGAAAAGTTGCGTTTTAGTATTGATCATTGTCACAAAAAAATGTATATTATCGAGCAAAAGAAAAAAACATTTCGTGCAATTATGGTTGCCTTCCATCTTCTCTGTGAGCATCAGATGAGCTGCTGTGATAGTGATGGTAAAAAGGCAACTTTCCCACTGCAATTTTTTTTTCACTGCATGTAGCGGACGTATTAGTGCGACGAGTAAAAAATACTCTACCAAAGCCAAATGCTTGTGAGGCTGGAAAGAAAGCAAAGCAAGCTAGCAATCAAGTCATGGGCATGGCCGTAGCTACACATGGCGGCAGCGGGTCCCCGTGGCAGCACCCTAAAGTAATGCCCTACCTATCTACAGACGTTTCTGTGGGGAGGGGGGCCCGAAGGCAGAAAGGGGTGCGACTATGTCGCAGATAATATGGCACAGTCGCAGACAAAACGTGGCATTTTGCCCAAATTTCTGCCGTTTCGCCAATTTTTGACCGATTTGGACATTCCAATACATTATTTTAATCGTCTCGACCAGACCTTTCCGTTGATGGAAGAGCCAGATCAAAAAAATAAAGCAATGAAAAGTTATTCAGTAAAAACCAATAAATATGCACGTAGCCATACAGAAAAAAAACCAGATTAGCTGCTATTTCCCTGACAATTTGTGTCGCAGACAGTGGCAGAAAATTCTGCTGTGGGGGCGGGGGGCCCCCCCCTCTCCTGTTCTATGTAACTCGTTTGATATGAACACCGCTGTCAGATGACAAACAAGTTAGTATCGGCAGGATCCTTCGCAACGCTTCCCCAGTCATGAAAACGTACCAGAAAAAGCAAAAGAATTTAAATGAAAAAAATTTTCTTGTAAAACGATAAGAATTTTGCACCTAGAAACATTATCGTGCATAAGTTCCGCTCGCCTTCAATATTTCTGTGATTAGTAAACAAAAACGTTTGGGATTGTGTGGCGCACTGGTTAGTAACGCGCTTCAATTTCCTTCAAAACCAAGCAGAGAACTGTTAGACCATTGCTTTGCTTCCCGTCCGCGCTGTCAGTCATGGCGAAAATTGTGTCGACTTTGCCTTAGCTACTTATTTTATAATTGTATACATTTATTTTTGTGCATCTTTGCTGAATTATTTTATAACAAGATAAGAGTCCACACTGCATTCAGACATGTTCCTGAATTGTGTATAAGTACCGGTAAAGCAATCGAATAGTGAATCTCATCTTCAAATGCTTACGTCACCGTCTCTGTCATGATCAAGACTGAATTGCGATTGTGTCGTTGCGTAGGTCTAGTGCGTTCGTTTGTTTTTCTTGAATGACGCGCTTCACCCGTAGTAGTGTACTGCAGGAAAGCCATAAGTAGCTAAGTATTTTGTTTAGATGCTCACTCGCATAGCTAAGTGCCACACGACACACCATGCTCGTTTAGGAAACAACAAAACACACAACTAGCGGCAATGATTGTTAAGGAATAATCAAGGCCTTGAATTCCGTGAAATTGTTAGCTGCATCCTTGAGAGTCCTTGAATTTAATTTTTTGGGGTCAAAATTTGAAATAATAGATTTGAGCAGGAAAAGACAAAGTTGCCATTTGTTTTAAACAACTTCCATGCTTGTCGTAAAATGTTGTTGAGCATACTGTATCCTTTAAATTTTGTTCCTCTACGTGTTTTTATCAATTGTTTAGGCTATGTTAAACTCTTCTAGGGCCAAGGACAGTGAAGGTCAATATAAAAGGGATATCAGTTTCTCCATCAAAAACCGAGGTGTTCAAGTTAACTTGGTGACCGTATGCACCACTTATGCAACCCCACGTAGCCAAGTGCAAGGAAGAAGCCAGAATAATGGTAGAACTCTATGTTTATTCCGGGGCCATGTGGTCTGTCCTTATGAAGATGTTAATCAGTGATTCAGGTTGCTCTAAGTTCGGCTCTAGCAGAGTGGCGTAATTCCAAGAGAGTTGTTGCTGGTTAGGGACCAGCTCCCAGACTGAAGCTCAAATGGCTGCTGGGCCTCTTATACCCAGAGCTGCAGCCAGCCCCCACCACAGGACCACAGGTGGTGCAAAGTACTTTCTGTAGTATATCCTGGTCTCCCATGAGCCACCTCTGCTAACAGTTACCCGTAGTGGCAAGCAAGGCCTGATCCACCTAGACCACTGATCTCCAAAGGTAAGGCCATACATGAAAGTACATAACATGACTGAAATACGTCATTATAATAAGGATCCACCTAATACATAATATGGAGCCATAGTATCAGAGAAGTGAAGTCCACTGTGTCCCTAGCTTATAGGGTGTAAGACTAAAGATGTAAGGCAGTGGAAACTGTCCTTGCACAAAACCCGTTAAAAACATAGCTACTTAGAGTGCTGCGGTCTTGTATCTGCCGCGGATTTGCAGGTGTGTAAAGAAGTACCGTAAAAGTCAGGTTTTCTGCAAAGGTGAGGTCAGACAAACCCCAAAGAAAGCACTAAGTGGACATGCGGGAGTTGTGCTTCTCCAGCATGCTGACTCAAGCAAAACCATAAGCCTGTAAAAATTATTTTTAAAAAAGGTTAACAAAAGCTTTACAGCACTCATTTGAGTATCTTTTTCGCCCTAAATTCATTAGGCGGGCAAGTAACTAATCCATCCATCCTAAAATTAAGTAATCTCTCCTTTTAAAGTAATTCACTCTTAAATTCATTAGTCTGGGCAAGTAATTAATTTCAGAAGTATGTAAGCCTGCTCCTAAACTAAACTTCAACCAAATCCGGTCCCATGTGCCAAGAAACAATTATTGGTTGCTGGCGATGGTTGTCCGTGGAACTGAAGCCTTGAGGAGAAAAAGAAACTCTAAAAGATGTAAAGAATGGCACGAGCACATTAATAGTCCTACGGTACATCGGACGGTAGCCACTACATCCATAACTAGGCTATGTATGAACTCCATTTATGTTCGGCTTACTTTCTTTTGTTGATCGACATTGCCACAATTCCAAATAGGCAATTTTGAATTTCGAAGACGATTGCGATGTGGTCGGTATAAAACTTAAAAAAAAAATACGATGTGCGATTCGTTGCATTTTTTTTTAGATTTCCTTAATCTAATTTCTTCCAACTTGTTTGACATATGCTGGAAATTGAAATTCTAATTTTAAAATTCGAATTTAATAGTAAGTGAAAGTAAGTATGCAATATTAACGAGTTTTTTTTATACAAGTGCTAGCCTATGCAATAATAATGTTTCCTGCAGTGATATGGGCATAAGGAACGGAACGCAATAAAAAGCATAAAATTGCAAGAAAAAAAAATAAATGTGTATCCATTGCCTATGTGGTGGCTGGCAAGTCGAAACCAGGAAATGGTGACTGCTTTCTAAATCTACCGGCTAAGTGGTAATTGCTTCTTTGAGTCACATTCGTGAGGATTGGTTTTAATACCATTATAATGTTAAAACACCATATTATGACATTTATACTTTGTTCATTGTTTTTAATTTTCCATTAATGGTGAAATTGCAGTCAATTCACTAGCTTGGGCTACACATTGAAAAAATTCTGAGCCAGTGTGTTGGAAACATGAAAATGTGGTTCCTCAGAGAGCGGATGCAAGCAATTGCATTGTTGGCAGTAGTTGCATTTTTTGTTGCTTCGTCATGCAAGCGTTGACTTAAAAATGAAAATTTGTTCACGTCAGTTGTCAAGATTTTATATTTCAGTGTAAATGTCTTTAAATTAATGTTGACATGTGGGATTTACCTCATTCACTAAATATCAACATAGTTACGAACTTAATTAAAAGTCATAAGTTAAAAAAAAAATACCTTGGATATATTTTCAGTGACTAAATCAGAAGATCGGCCACCCAAACGAGCAAATGTGTCGTCATCTTCCATTCCTGATGCAAGTTTATCTGGTAACTTTAGTACTTTCCATCTGTTTCTCACATTTAGATTTGAGGGAGAGTCCATTTAAACTTTAAAATGTATTGTCCATAATGAAAGTATGGACATTACGACATGGTGTAATACTGCTGTTTACGTAGTTGTTTTCACTGTTAAACCAGGTCTAATTTAAAGTCTGAATTTTTCAAAGTTGTAGGCTTTTAGTTGAAAACCAAAACTTTTAGGCCTACACAAATTTGTTTACTGTCGTGTGTTCAATTACGATTACTGAAACTAGACCACTATTTCAGATTTAATATCAATTAGCTCTCACCCACAATTGATATTAAATGATCAATTGGTAAAAATTGAACTAGGCCCGGGTGTCAGCCATTCAGTAGAATGGAGCCCCAAACAAGCAGACGATTCTGCTATTTCGCTTGCTGAAACCGTATTCGTTTCGCCATTGTTATTTCAGATTTTGCGCCAAAACCCATAGGATTTCAAAATCAGCTTTATTAATCAGTTTTCTTTAAAAACAAAATTGTAAACTAAATTTTAAATCTACCGGTATAGGCCTAAAATTGAAAAAAAAAAGTTAAACTTTTATCAATTGCCTGTGTGGTGACTAGCATGTTGAAACTAGGAAATTGTGACTGCTTTCTAATTCTACCAGCCAAGTGGCGATTACTTCTTGAGTGAAGGTCGGTTTTAATGCCATTTTGATGTTAGTTAACAACACCCTATTATAACATTTAGGCTATACCTTTTCCATCATCTTTAATTTTCCATTGATGGTGAAATTGCAAGTCAATTCACTAGGTACACATTGAAAAAATTATAAACCAGTATGATGAAAACGTGAAAATGTTGGTGACCTCAGAGGGGGGCTGCAAGCAATTGCATTTTTGGCAGTAGTTGCTTTTTTTTGTTGCTTCGTCATGCAAGCGTTGACTTAGAAAAATGAAAATTTGTTCACATCAATTGTCATTGTTTTATATATCTGTGTACCATGTCTTTTAAAAATTAATGTTGATATTTGGGATACCTCATTCACTAAATATCAATGTAAGAACGTACCTAAATTCAGTTTCATAAGTAAAAAAAATACCTTGGGTATTTTGTCAGTGACTAAATCAGAAGATCGGCCGCCCAAACAAGCAAATGTGTCATCGTCTTCCATTCCTGATGCAAGTCTATCTGGTAACTTAGTACTTTCTGTCTTTTCTCGCATTTAGATTTGAGGGAGAGTCCATTTAAACTTAAAAATGTATTGACCATGATGAAACTAGCTATGTTATAAGTATGGAACGACGTTGTGTGTTATTGAAATTTACGTAGTAGTTTTCACGGGGCGCCAGAATTGTATCGACACGGAGTTACGTTGACTCCGGAATTTTTAAAAATTCTGAACCCTGTGTTGGACCCGGAATTACAGTAACTTCGGATTCGTGATTTGCTTTAAAAGTGTCTGAAATAATCCGGAATTGTGGTAACACAGATTTACCGTAACTCCTGATTTTGTTGATGATTAAATAATGTCTCTGCCTCGCTTGCGCTGCCGCGCTCGGTGCGGCTATACGTGTAACATCAGAAATCATGTTACTACAATTCCGTGTTGCTATAAATCCGTGTTATTAAAATTCCGGATTGTTTCAGACACTTTTAAAGCAAATTACGAATCCAGAGTTACTGTAATTCCGGGTCTAACACAGAAGTCAGTGTTTATGAAAATTCCAGAGTTAACGTAACTCCGTATCGGTACAATTCCGCGCCCCCGTGTTCACAGTTAAACCAGGTCAAATTGTACAGTTGGTGAACTTTTCAAAGTTGTAGGCTTTTAGTTGCTACTTTATAAAAGAAAACCAGAACTTGGACAAATTTGTTTACTGTGCTGTGTTTAATTATGATTACCGAAACTGAGCCGCTATTTCGTTTTCTATTTGCCGCTCGGTAATATGCATTACTTGTGAGTTGTTTGTTTAATTTTTGTGTTCTTTTCCCAAAGCTGTCTTTCCCTTGGGGTTTTTACGATGTTCAGAGCCGGCCAGCTTGGCAACCCAGGTGCGCATTCGCACTCCTCAAATAAGATTACCCGTAGCGACTTTTTTTCCACTGAGTGGACACGCTTTCATTATTTCCTCTGTTCTACATTGCCTCCGTCTCCCTGCTCTACAGAGTGTTCCACAAAAAACTGACGACACAACATTTTTAAAGTCCATCTTTTCTAGTTAGCACCCCTCAGAACCAGGATAGGACAGAAATCAAATCTAACGAAACGGGAATATTTTTGTTCTCTACTGGTTCTGAGGGGTGCTAACTAGAAAAGTAGGACTTAAAATCTTGATTCATCAGTTTTTTGTGGACCACCCTGTATAGTCTATTGCACATTATGTTTGCAGGAAACTGACTGTATGACTCCACGTTTCCTTGCGCTACGAGTGCAAAATCACATAAATATCCCACTCGTAGACTCGTACAGTAACTGTGTAGAGTCTACAAGTGTGTTACCAAAACGTTTTTTGCACATGTAGTGCAAGGAAAGGTGGCGTCATACAGTGAGTTTCCTGCAAACATAATGTGGATCAGACTATAAAGATACTCCTTTCATCCCCCAATTCAAAGGAACACCGAATGACTCGTCTTCAAGACGGCTGGTCTTCACCGGTAAGGCCTCCGCCCGCAGACCCAGTTGTCGTAGACCCGTCGCCTACTCTTGCAGAAGGTCGTCTTCGGTAGCATCTTCTCTTTCGGATTCATCGTCACTGCTAGGCCCGCCAATTGCTGCTTACATCTCAGTTTCCATGCTGCTCTCGCATTACTCTTTTGGCACCCTTCACCGCCGTCTGATCTGCCGCTTTTTCGTCCGAGCAAGTGCACACCCTCATGGACTGAGTAATTTGGAACTTTCATGTAATACTCTAAAATTTAAACAACAACAACAACGCAGTGGCTACCTGAAGTCTTGTACACTCAACTGGATCACATCCCCTCGGCTTTTTCTTCACGCAATCGAAACGGTCCTCTCTTTCAGCTGCCTCCAAGTGCCGTTGCTGCGTCCCTGCCACTGCACGTTCGACTCCAGTTCCGCCGCATCCGATATGCACAGCGAGTTGAACTCGGCATCTACTCTACTCTCTCCGCCGGCTAAGCTCCTCTTTCAGTTTTGCCGTCACCGACACTCTTCTCTTCGGTCGGCCTTCCTTGCGGCAGCCGCTCTTCTTCTGAACCTTCCCTTTGTTTGTCGACGCTTTTTCGGCAAATTCTATCTGGGATTTCAGGAACCACATCGCACAACGTCTTCAGCCGATCTTTCGGCGATCTCGCCCTTCCACAGCCATCATTGACACCTCTCCAGCTCGTGACCCCTTCATGTCTATTTTGAAACCGGTCTTTTGACGACCAAGACTTTCCTTGATGCCCTCTTTCGGAATTTTCGTTCAGTTTGAATGATCATCCCATTTCACCGCAGCCAAGTGGACATTTTTCCCAATAACGGCTCTGCCTTCGTCGGCAGACCGCCGCTCTCCAGCTCTGTTGTCTCGTTTCGACATCCATCAGCGACGCCCCACACTCAGCTACAATCTCGGTTTCACCGCTTTCGGCTGCTGGCACCTCCCTCGCTGAACAGGACTGAATCCCACCACAAGTCTTTCCACTTCTTTTAGACTTTGCGCCTGTATGCTTCACCCATCTTTATCATCTTTTCGGCCGTCTGCTTCAGCTTGTGTCACCTGAGACAGCTTTCAGTTAGCCATGGACTTTGCACCTTTGACTCTTGCGGTTCTCGTTCAACTCTTCAACCTGTTTTTGCATCCCAACAAAAGTGGTCTTTCGATACGCACTTCCCTGTTATGGCCTTACCCACAGCTGCCTTACCTCTGCTTCCCCAAGGCTGCTTTGTCTCCTGCTTTGACGCGGAGCCTTCATCAACTCTTCCAGAATGGCACTTTCGTATCCCCTTCCTCAGGACGATCTTCTTCGCCTGTTGTGCTGCTCCCTTCCCTCAAAGCAGTCACTTTCCCTCTTTCAGCAGTGTATCTATGGCATCCGATTTTAACCACCATCTCATCCCTGCTAGCCGCTTCCATCGTCGTCTTTTGGTGAAAAACATTACCTTTACCTACCCTACCTCCCTTCTTGAGTCACCCCATGACGGATCGAGAAGAAAAATAAAATGCTTGCCCGTCGCTAAGGGTATTCTTATTGGAGGAGTGCACATGCGCACTCGGGTTGCCGAGCCGGCCGGCTCTGAACATCTTAAAATCCTCTAGGGAAAGACAGCATCCTGGGAAGGAATGCAAACATTAACAGGGAATGTATATTTCATTTGAGGCAATAGAAACAAATTTCAGCCGACCATGTCTGGGGGGCAGGCTACTTTATGTTTTTGCACCAAAACCGAAAGGATTTTAAAATCGGCTTTATCAATCAGTTTTCATTTAAAAAAAAAAAGGGATTTAAAACTAGAACACGTAAAATGTGTGTTAGTGCATTTCATATACAGGGTGGTCCACAAAAAACTGACGACCCCACATTTTCTAAGTCCAACTTTTCTAGTTAGCACCCCTAATAACCAGGAGAGGACAGAAATCTTCCGTTTTCATTAGACTTGATTCTCTCTTCTTCTGATTCTGAGGGATGCTAACTAGAAAAGTTGGACTTAGAAATGGGTCGTCAGTTTTTTGTGGACTAAACATTTCTGCATTTACTGCAGCACTGATTGTTGACTTCAAAGCTCCATAAAGGTGGAAAGTTGGCTGTTGTTGGTCTACTAATGAATTAAAGTTAGGGGAAATTATACAGACATGCACTCATTATTTCAGCTTTTTATTTAAATAAATTTAACTGGCATTTACCCCTTTCACATTTTCAGTTGAGTTTGTTGTGGCAGGTAAATAATTCCCGTGAATGATATTCATGTTTATTTTGTTGGATAAATTTTGAAAACTTTGTTTCAGAACTCATCAATGTATCTTGGAAAGTTTATAAAGCCGCTCCGCTGTACCAGTACTCCTTACAGCGGAAGACGATTAAGAGGGTGGCTAAAGGTTTACAAAGAGCTTTAAGAACAGTTGAGTATTTTATTTATTTATTTATTTTTTTTTATAGTTTGTGCGACTTTATTTTAAGCTTTAACACTTTTATACTAAGATTTACTATGACTGCACTGATACTAGATCAGATTTGCAGGGTGGATTAATTTAAATCAAGCCGATTTAAATCAGATTTTTTTTATTAATAATAAACCAGATTTAAATTTAAAATTTTACCCTTCCTTCAAATATTAGATACTACAAACTTTCCGTTTTAAGTTTAATTTCTGTATGATCAGTGTCGCTGAACAGCTGCCTAAGACGACAGCCTCTTTTGTAGGTTTGGACTGCGAAGAGGTTTTTTTTAACATTGGGATATGTTCACACAAAAATACACAACTGCCCGGGACCAGTTAAGGCTCAGGCTGGTAACGTGAACTTGTGTTTTGGCTGAAAGTACTGAACAAAAAATATCTGTACGCGGGAGAAGCCAACATCCGGGGGGCCGCTTGCTGCTTTTTGAAGGGGTGGCAGGGTTTTTTTCCTAGTCGTATGGTAATTACTTGACTGGTAAGGTGTATTAAAACTGACCTCCGTACTTCAAAATTAAAATTTGGCGAAAGCTTTGAATTTATTTTCTAGGCATGACTGTAAACAAACGTACACCAAAATGGTATCTGTGAATATCCCAAGTATAACACTGGTAAAAAAAATTACTGATTTAAATTTAAAAAATCAAGATTTTTATCCACCCTGCAAATCAGTCACCAATATTTGCTTATATCGGATTAGTACTGTAGTACTGACTACTTTTCTCTGAAGCATTGGAAATTTAGGAACAGTTATAAGTAATGACATACGTGGTCTTAACACTAAAAACGAACACCAACAATCTCGCAACAAGAAAATTAGTCCGAAATGTGGGCAAATTTTCAACAGTTTGTGTGGAGGATGGCGGAATATGACTCCCAGCTGTCTTCTTCAGACACTATTTTGTGGATTTTCCGGTGTTTTGGCTCACATCAGCCTGGTTGTTTACTTTCGAAACGTGTGGTGGCTGTGGCCTTCGTTGATGGTTGGGCGGTAGCTGTGGCCTTGGCCTTCGATGTTGGTCGGGCATGGCCCTGGCCTTCGTTGTTGGTCTCACCGTTTCCATTCGGTTGCAAGGATGGTGTGGAGGTCAGCAACTGAGTGGAAACGTTATGACCAGCAATGAAGGCCAGAGCCACGGCCATCGGCCGACCATCATCGAAGGCCACAGCCACCACGCAATTCGAAAGTAAACAACCAGACTGATGTGAGCTGAAACACCGGAAAATCCTCAAAATAGTGCCTGACGAAGACATATTCCACCATCCTCCACACATACTGTCGATAATTTGCCGACATTTTGGACCAATTTCCTTGTTGCGAGATTGTGCGTGTTCGTTTTTAGTGTTAAGATTTTCTGAACTCTAGCAGTGTAACGTGTTTACATATTTTTAAAGACCTACGTGATTTGCAATGATTTGCTCACGGAATAACCAAGTATCTCTATATCTACATACTTTAACTGTAGGTAAACATTTAAAAAAATTTATTTTAAATAATTCTTTGACTTTTGAAGAGCATGACACCACATTGTGGCAGCCTACTGTTTTTAAGCTGAAAACACTTGCAGCTTATAAAGAAGTATAAATAACCCCTCCATATCAAGAACCTACTTCCAGTGTCGTAAATGTCCATCCCCACACAAAAAAAAACAGCCCTGTAAGGAACCAATTTATAAAACACATGAATCGACAAGAAATTTGAATTTATCAGATGACAAAAAAGGCAAGCCTGAACCACAACCCAAATTGAAACTTGTTTCACTGAACAACGTAAAACTATACAGTTTATGCAGTTTATATAAAATATAGTTCAATTTTATTTGGCAGGTTTTTACTCTCTGCGTAAGGAATTTTGAATTTGCCTCGCTCGCAGTTCGATGTAAAGGAACCTTTTGTATTAAGAACTTTCTGTATAAAGAACCTTTTTCACTTAACGTTTTGTTACGCTCTACCAAAAGTAAGTGAATCTGAATGAAAAACAAAGTAAATTGTCCGTACCTTCGGTATTTAAAAGAACTATTTTTTGGTGGACAAAATTGTTCGTATAAATAGTATCTACACATTTTTACTGTAAGCTGTTTAAAACACAAAACATCGTTAACACATATTGTTTAAAAGGTTACTCACTGTTTCAGGTAGCGACTAATTTAGATAAATGGCTTAAACTACTATACTCAGATTTAAAAGTAACTGTTCTGTTGAGATCTTTATCAAGCATATTTTAACTCAAATTGCTAGGCCTTGATTGCGGTTTTTTTGGTTTTAGGGGTGCGTTTTGTAATGTTTTGTAATGCTGTGCTGTATTTACAGTATAACAAAGGTTTCCTGGATGCAGTTAGGCTCCAAACCTGATCCGACAAATCTTGTAAAATATTCGGATCTGATCAGGATTTTGTAGCAATACTTGTAGATTCAGTCAATCCCTAATAATGTAGACTTATCTTTTCTGCAGCCCCTGAACGATGTGCCTTCGAAGAATAAAATGTCAGTTCAATTTAGGATTATTAAAGGCCTAAAATTAAACAATCGTAAGTATGAGATGTAATTTAACAAGCTCAGAACCGAACTGGCTTTAGCAAGCTCTGCTCTCATCCACAGAGTATTCTGTACTGACGACCCCAAACAAAGGTGAAACAGTCTGTCTAGAGATCTCTATGGGTGAAAGCAGCCTGATTTTAAGTTAACAGGTGTAATAAAAGCTTCAGTGCTTAATTGGAAACTTGGTTGTGTTTCCTCAGCGTAACAAATGGCTCCGTCTTGTTTCAGTACATACATGAGAGCCTGAGAGGTATTTAAAGAGAATACATGTACGGTTCTCTTTAAAGAAGATTAGTTGTAGTGCTTAAAGTGTAAACAGATCAGGGTAAGATTTTTTAGTACATTCACAGGGTTTAAAGTCCTGTTTATTTTCTATATGTCCATTTTTTTTTGTAGGATTCCTGTAAAGTTCCTATAAATCGTGAAATCGTGAAAATCCTTATTTCCTATATTTTCCTGTTCCGAACTGAAACAGTGCCATGTTTGTGGTGAATTTCCTTACTGTTCCACATTATGTTTGCAGGAAATTGACTGTATGACACCGCGTTTCCTTGCACTACGAGTGCAAAAACATGGATATCACACTTGTAGACTCTACACAGTTACTGTTAAGAGTCTGCTAGTGGGATATTTACGTGTTTTTTTGCATTCGGGCTTTATATCACTCTCCTTCTGGAGATGCCATTTCTTGTTAAGCTTAGCAATCATCTTGGGGTGCAGAATATGATGGATCCTTCGTACGTTGATTCTGCCAGGTTACTAAGGAAAACTTTCTGGGTAGTAAAACGGTTGATGGCCAGTGACTCGAGTGCCCTGAGGTGTGGGTCACTCTTGGAATTGGATTTGAACAAAATGGAAGTGCTCTCCCAAGAGGTGGGTGTTTGGTTGCTTTTGTAATGTTGTGCAATTCCGTTCACTTTTTCTCCTTTGATGGTAGCGCTCACGGATTCAAGTCTCGAGTCTTCTCTGTGTTTCTCCGATATAAACTGCCTCACATGTATAACAGGACACGAGGTAAACTAATCCACTTTGGTTGCCCAAGTGGGGGAGCTTGCTGATTTGGCTCCATTTCAACAGCTTTCGCTAGTGGCCTAACGTGGTGGCGTTGGTGGTTGGGGGGGGGGGGGGGGGCTGACACAAAGCACAACTGGGCACAGCGCGAAAATTTGAATTCCGAAGTCTCCTGAAATTTGAGCTTCTGAAATGTTTTATTTTTGGCATTTGTGGACTTCTGAAGAAAGTGCACGGAACGAACTGAGTTAATCTTCACCGAATATTTAATTTGAACATTAGAGTGTGTTCTTCGCTGGTGGTTTTAGTGTATTGTTTTTCTGAAGATTAACAGTGAAAACAACGCTCGTCATATTACTGTGAAAGTTCGTCAAATTAGAGCCACAATTCCGAGAATTATGGAGAATATTACCGCTAAACTTCACAACGAAGACACTTTCAATGTCTTGCGAATTTTCAATGGCAAACTGCCATCTTCCTCTGGCACTTTTGACAAAGTATCGGCCTCCTTACACCTACATCGTCTGCTACGAATTCCTAACCGCCAACATCGTCTGCTACGAATTCGTAACTTCCGCTCCTCGCAGCCTCCCGTTTTTCGTGGGCAGCGCGTTCACTAGCTCGTCAAGCTTCCACTGTCGGCCAAGCTGTTGTTTTAGGTCCCTTCCAATGATGTTTTCAACCCGGGGAAATGCAGGCCCTTGAATGTTCATCAATGACGCACCTCCTATTTCATGCAATCGTATGGCTATCGATTCTAAGCATCTCAGATGCCTGTCATTCTTAGAATTTGAAATCACCAGTGTCTCAGCTTTCTCCCATCCAATACTATGCTTAGATGAACATTCAAGCGCCTTCATTTTCCCGGGTTGAAAGCATCATTGGAAGGGACCTAAAACAATAGCTTGGCCGACAGTGGATGCTTGACGAGCTAGTGAACGCGCTGCCCACGAAATACGGGAGGCTGCGAGGAGCGGAAGTTACGAATTCGTAGCAGACGATGTAGGTGTAAGGAGGCCGATACTTTGTCAAAAGTACCTGAGGAAGATGGCAGTTTGCCATTGAAAATTCGCAAGACATTGAAAGTGTCTTCGTTGTGAAGTTTGGCGGTAATATTCTCCATAATTCTCGGAATTGTGACTCTAAGAAGATTAACACTATCCCCCTTCACAATTCAAGGTGCGTTTAATGGCACTAATCTATTTTTTTTAATTTTCGTGTGTGTGACAAAAACAAATTGCCGGACTGCTTATCTTGCAGAAAAGTTAGCTTGGTAAAAGTATTATTAGGCAGCGAAAAAATTATCCATTTCTCAAGTGTGTGTGAGTTGGTGCCGTTCGGAAACATAGATCAGCCGTAAAATTATTACATTCTTCCCTGAAGTATGCTCTCTCTCACTGGAGGATTTTGAGTACGATCGGCCTACTGCGTAACCCTGTCTGTGCGTGTGCCATGCGCAGCCCCTCTATAAAAGCATTCAGACAAGACAGGCCTGCCATCTTTTCCCTCCAGTGCAGCCGGACAACATATCAAGTTGCTTACTCGCCTCTCGTTCGCACTTTCTAGTTCTACTGCTGCTGGTTCGCATCTCCTGTTCGTTCGCCTCAATACGATAGCATGTCATGATCTAATGGGACTCCAAATGAATGGTCGTCCAATCCAGCAGAACCATTGCCGTGAAGCCCTTCACCTGTGGACGTGGATGTTGTTGTTGGATCTTCACCACCTGAATTTCGTTCTCGTTCGCCTTCACCTTCTCCAATTCCATGTGGACAACCTTCATCTCATTCACACAAACGGAAACACAAGAAAAGCAAGGCATCAATAATGGCGGCAGCATCATCGCATCACTCGGAGCCCTGTTAGCCTCTTTACCTTTCTGTTCGCTCCTTCTGTTCGTCCAAACCTTGTTCGCCTTCCGAACCATTGTCGCCTCGTCAAGTTCATGCATTAATGGATTGCACCAATAGGGATTTTCATTACAAGACGAACAACAAACTTCAAGCTTCGAGTCCTCCTCACCTCTGATTTGTCTGCTCATTCACGAAAAGACGACATCACTCATCTAGCAAGAAAAAACAGCAACATCATTCTATCACCGCTACTTGCCCCAACTGATGACAACATAGCGGACTGCTTCCTTTTGCCGCTCCCAGTCGCCTTTGCTGTTCGCTCCTCTTCTGTTCGCCTCAACTGTTGACAACATGGCAGACTGTAACAACGCGACAAGACTGCTTCCATTGTCTTCTATTCACCTTTTCTTGTTCGCTCCTCACCTGTAAGCAAGACAACGAACAAGGCCTCATCATCTTATTTTTCTTTGACCTATTCGCCTCAAGTCGCAACAAGACTGCTTCTCAGGTGCATCACTCTGTTCTGTCTGTTCACCTCGCCTGCTTGTCGCCTCACCTGCCTGTTCGCCTCTTAAAGACAGTATGGCAAGAGTCATCCCATTCGCAAAAACGGAAACGTAAAAAAAACCAAGTCGTCTAACAAGACTGCATCATCAACGCAACCAGTAAACCAAGTCGTACAACAAGACAGTATCATAGACGCATCACTCTGTCCTGTTTGTTCGCCTCTCCGCCTGTCACCTCTCCTGCCTGTTCGCCTCTAGAAGACAGCATGGCAAGAGTCATCTTATTCGCACTAACTAAAACACAAGAAACCGAAGCTGCCTCAACTGAATGACAACATGGCAAGAACTCTTTCAGTTCGCCTTTTCCATTTCATGTCAAAGAAAACCTTTGGCTCTGCCCCTCCTTCTTCCTCTCACAACAGTTTTCACACTCGAGGCTGAATCACCGATTCGTCCGCTCCTTTCGGGGAAAAACATTTCCATTCATCACGTACTTCTGGAAAGGAAAATCGTCATTCCGTGTCAACAACAGCATCTTCTAGACAACAGACACGGTCATAATTTCTTCACATCTCTATTCGCTGCTCAAACAGAAGCATTGGAAAGCCATGTCTACGAATAAACTTCCAGCTTTCCCATCTCCATTCGTCCCTCATCATCACCTCTTCCGTACAGCCACCTCTCATTTCACTTGCTCAAACGGAAGCACACGAAAGCCACGTCAACGAACGGCCCTTCAGTTTGCACCAATCAACTATATGGCTGCAGCTGCACTGGGACCTTCATCGACACCACCAGCATTGTTGTCATATTCGTTGCTGACCACCTTGAAGATAACGGACTGGATTCTCAGCTGCTTCATCAACAGTGATTCCCAGATTAGGCTTTATCCGTTGTTGGCCCTTTTTTTTTCCACACAACATATTTCATCGAAGAATCATGATTCCTTCCGTGTCTGCTGCCCCTCGCCGAGGCCGTTTACAACACCTTGGGGTCCTTTTTCCAGCTGCAACAGTTTTCAACCCTATCGACATTCATGGATTCGCTGCCCGTTATCCTTTATTGTCTACAACTTGCAGCTGTATTGATGTTCGTCCTATGCCACCTGCTGTCACTCGTTGACTACCATACGCAATTGTCTGCCAATCATTGTTCCCATCCTTCTGCCCCTCACCACCTATCATTGCTGGTGCCAACCTTGGTCCTTTGCTGCCTGACGTTCTTCGCTGCCTGCCGTCCCTCGCCCACAGCCATTCGCAGCTGTCCGTCAATCATTGTTTCCAGGATTCCTTGACACGTCTCAGGCGACTTCGAAGAGGCCTTCTGCCATGTCACCACCACCTTTTTCCGCTTTCACCAATTGTCACTCGCACAACTCCTGATGAAGTCAATTGCAGACCTTCATCACACTTCTGCTGTCCTTCGACCATTGCTGCCTTCTGTCCTATACTGACTACCAGTGCTGGAACTCTGCCGCCTATCATTCTTTTCATGACACTAGACATCACCGGCGCAACACATCGTATCGCCGACGCAAAACAGCATGTCACCGACACGCTGTCATAAGACATCTGTCTCCGACACAAAACATCATGTCAACGACAACAAGACATCATGTCGCCGACACTAGGCATTCTGTCAACGACGCAAGACTGCAAGTCACGAACCCAAGACATCACGTCACTGATACAAGACATCATGCCTCTGATACAAGACTTCACATCACCAATCAAGCTCGTCGTACGTCACTGTTTGTCGTCAAATTTCCTAACAACATCACTATGACTAACTACATGCATCTCCTCCTGGCCTTCGAGCACAACAACTTTGGAACGTCTCAAAGATCATAGGTTCCTTCAGCTGTCGTCAGGACATCAACAAGACCCATCGGTCCCTGAAGCTTCTGACTGGTGTTTTTTTTTTCACCATAACTCACACAACAGCAGGATTAAATTATGTCAAACCAGCATCTAAGCTCTGTTCGCAAGCCCATAACTACGCACAAGATCATCAGGTCGACTGAAAGAGACACTCAACTCAAGGAAATCGCAACACGACGTCCACCGCAAGACCAAGATCTACCACTGGATGCGAAACGTGACTAACGCTACGGCTGCCAAACCAAAGCCTCTCCGAACCCGCCGACACTCTTCGGCTTGCTTCAGGTCTTCGTCACCCCTCACTGTAAATGAAGGTCTCTCTAACGCCGTCCACCATCAAATTCCTTAAAAGACGAAGTCAACTATCCCATTTCTTCAGAATGGACTTCGTAACAACACGGAACATGACCACAATCTGAATCAAGATGGCCATCATCAACGCTCACGAAGACCTCACCATTGGTCATGCTAACAACTACACTTAAGCAACTTTGCCTGAACTCGGATCAATTTCAGCGCCTTGGGTTTTCCACAACTCAACAACATCACCGAAACCCACCAAGCAAAGTCCTGGAGCAGTCAGATATTTTCCATGAACTACCACGTCAAATTATGTCTACTCCAGAAAATGGAGAACATTGTCTACGACCCATTGTCACTACCAGACATGTCGTCCAATCCCCCTTAAGCACTGAAAACAGACATCGACAAGACAGACATCCTGAAACAGATGTTCTGAAGCAGATACCCAGAGGATGAATTTTGTTTTCAACAAAGTGCAAAGTGTAACTTTCTGGGGGATGCCAGCTCATAAACCAGGGGTACTCGTCATGTGGTGCCCACCTCCTTGATTGACGAGGTCTCCTGTAAATGTAATAATTTTACAGGTAATCTATGTTTCCGAACGGCAAGAGGAACAGTATTTTGCCGGTCATCCTGCCTGGCCGGCTGAAAATTGTGTCTATTGCCTAATAGGAAACATACATTACCTGTACCCACCTCACGTCCCCTCTTGAGTCACCAACATCACAAATCAAGAGGGAAAAGATGGCAGGCCTGCCGTGCCTGAATGCTTTTATAGAGGGGCTGCGCATGGCCCCATGCGCAGACCGGGTTACACAGCTGGCCGATCATCGCAACTAAAAATCCTCCAGCGAGCGAGAGCATACTTCAGGGAAGAATACAATAATTTTACAGGTAATGTATGTTTCCTATTAGGCAAGAAAAACAATTTTTAGCCGGCCAGGCAGGAGGGCCGACAAAATACCGTTTTTATTTCTAATGTTCTTTTATCACATCTCACATCGTTGAATCGGTTGATATTAAAACTAAAAAAATGATCACCGGCTAGTGCCAAAACATGGTAATTCCCCTTGTGTGCCGCCTTGTTTAACCGGAAGTCCTCTCTTCTTCGGAGCAAAGGGCCCAAGAAATGGGCTCGTGATTTTATTGACACATATGTTAAGATCCTAAAAACATCGTTAATTTTCGTACTGTGAAACGCCATAATGTCAACAAACTCGGATAAAATCCGGGAAAAAATTACCGCACACTTTCACAATCAAGACAACAGTTTCGTCCAGCGAATTTTCAGGTACAGGAGGCAAACGTTACCAGCCAAGTTCAAATGCAATAGTTCGTCGAACTGGAGTAGAAAATGTAAAAAGTCCGAGCTATATCATTGAGGCCCGAAGAAGATAGCAGTTCAAGGTATCGAAAATTCCCTGGACGAAGTTGTTGTCTTGTTTGTGAAAGTGTGCGGTAATTTTTTTCCGGAATTTTTCCGAGTTTGTAAAGATCCTAGGAATAACCTAGCAGAATTGTTCTTCGTACCAAGATGATGCTGGAAATTTTAAAAGGACTGTATTCAGAAAAGCCTTTTTTCCCCACTTCGTCCATTCTTTACCGTGTTAGTTTTTTCCCAAGATATTTGTGAAAATATTTTTCGTTTTTTTTTTTCCTAAGTAACTTTGCAATTAATTGAGTCAAAATTTTCCGTTGGCCTATAATAAAGTATATTTGCTCCTTACAATAGTTTGATTACTTAACTGAATATTTCACTGTTTAGTTGCATATTGGGTTTTGGTTTTTGTTTTCAAATGTTTACTTTTTTTCTTCAGATGACCCTGAAGCTCTGATGCTAACTATATTTGAGCAGAATGAAGGTAAAGTCGAAACTTATTGATAAGAACCTTTCACATTTAAAGGCACATAAATCCCTCCGTTCTAGCCGCTTTACTCTGCGTCACCTACGCAAAAATATAGTTCAAACGACCGCAGCGCGCATTGCTATAAACACTAGTCATACTCATTTCGGGGCCGCTGCAACGTGACACATCGTACAACCAAGTCGCACTCTTGAGCGAAGGATTAATTATCCTTCCTCCAGGGCCGCAGCTTGCCAGCGGTGTGGCGGTAGTATTATACCGCTCGGACCGAGCCGTTTAAAACAAGCCTAATAACATTCACGCGCCACTACTGACATCTGCATCGTACCCTTAGACCAGCAAATGAAAGGTAGATCAGTTTATATAAAACTATTTCCGGTAATGTATCGAGTGAAACTGTTAAAATATACCGGAGGGAGTTATGTGCCTTTAAGTTATTTATGAAAAAGGGGAAGAGCTGTTGTACAGATAATAAATGTGGTTTCTTCCTCTGGGTTTTCAAGTAAAACTTGTGCTGGATTCTGGGATAGGTCGGGCTGAGAGGGCATCTCAACACCAATGGTTGGCATTGAGTACAATGTATGGAAAAGTACCGGTATTTATTTATGGCCTATCTTTTCTTTTTATTTGTGTTGCTTGTTCAGAGGGTTTGTACAGGACCTGGAAATCTATGGAATTCTGATTTTCAAAATAGTTAATTGAACATTCCAATAAGCACGTCAGCATTTCATTTTGTTCAACCAAGCGTAGAGCAGTTTTCAAACATACTTTAGCTTCGGTAGGCCGAATGCGCCCGTCATCGCGGAGTTACCTCTAACTGGATTTCTATTTTTCCTTCGTTCATGGATGTATTTATTTATAAGAACTATTGAAATGCTTGCCACCTTCAAAAAGTTGATGTGCAAATTCTCGGCATGAGTAATGTTGTTAGCCTTTCAAACTAATTCGGAACATTTGTTAATTTGATTATTCCTTGAAGTGACTTTTCACTGAGACCGCTGCATCATTGTTGTCTTCCAATTGTTTCAATTCAAGAGTGGCACCTTTCTTGAAAGGTGCACCCGAGTGTAGCAGGGCTTTACCAGGGGTGTAACAGCCACATATTTCTTCAGTAGGTAGTTGGCACTGAAGTAAGTATGTTAACCAATAAAACCAATTTATACTACCAGGAGCCAATAAAACGAGCCCCTCTGTGGGCTCATTTGTTCATTTGTTCCTGATACTACGTGTACTAAAATTTGGGTGTTGTTGAGCGTTGAGTCGTCTGAGTGAAGAAATACCCGTATACATGAACTGGCCCAATTTTAACTCTTACTAGAAGTTTTAGAACTGAAAGAAGCCCGGTAAAGGGAACCCTTTTAAGATTCAAATCGTGATCATGGTAGGGGCCAAGATATAGTCCAGCATAAATCCCATAGCTGCTGAAAGACCTAGGTAGTCTCCCACATTACTTTGCAGTGTTCATATGCCACCTGTAAAAATATGAAATTTAGTTCTGGCTGATTGTAATTATCAGGCTGGAAAAGCCTGGAATTTACTGACAGTAGTAACATTCCAAGAAATAATTAGGAGCTTATTATTAAAAAAAAAACGTAAATCGACTAAAAGCGTTCATTCCTGTGAACGCTCTAGGTCTTCATTCAGCCAGTTGAAGGGAAAAAATTTACTTAGAACCCAAGCAGATTTTTTCCTTAGGTTTCATATCTGACAATGTATGCTCCTGTCCATGAATCTCACTGTTTTGGTTGCTAGTATTAGCATTAAACACAACAAAAAAGGTGTCAAAACTGAAATATTGAGCCTGGAAAATGCTGGAAAAGCCTGGAATTTTGTTGTTGAGATGACAATGAATGAACCCTGGCCAACACCGACTAACCACGCTTTTTCAGGCCGCCAGTTGAGATTTGCAACTGCTAAGGCACCATGAGTTTAATTCTTTTTTTTTATTATCGTTTTTTCTACAGAGGTATCGTCACCCGAAAAATTGTTCACTTGTGTTCTTGCTGTAGTGAGGGATGAGATAACCAGTAGTCTTCCGTTGCCAGATGACTTCACACATGTTCCAGTTATTCTTATGAAAGGAAACGTTGCACTATCAAATAAGGTCAAATTATGTTTAGAAGTAAGTGAAGAATAATTAGGCCATGCAAAGTTAAACGTTGGTTCACAGGTGTGTGGGGATACCTTAAATTATTGTTGGTCACAAATTTTTATCCAAATCGTGGTCCTGCCATTAAAAATTCCGAAAAACATCGTTAATTTTCGTACTGTAAAACTCCATTACAAAATGAACAAAGGTCACTAGAAAAACGCTCGCTTTCACAACAAAAGACACTCACACTGTCTTGCGAATTTTCGATAGTTAACTATTATCTTCCTCGGGCCTTAAAGTTAGTTTGGACTTTGTTTACATCTCTGTTGACATCTCCGTTATCATCTGCTTGTTCGTTGCCATGCTCCAGAGTTGCAGAGTGTATTGGATAAGGTTAACAACTGGAAGAGAGGGATCAGCTTCACGGCGGAGGAGAAGAAAATGGAGCACTCCTTTCTTGGATGTGAAGATACAGCGGACTGGTGGAAGGAAAGTGGTGTACTGCCCCTACGTTAAGCCCATGGCAACTGGGCGTGCCATTCCATATTACTCGGGACACTCGAAGGAACTATTGCGCGCCATGGCTCAGAATGAGCTTGTTAGGCTAGTGTGAACCTCGAGTAGCCTCGATTTTTCAAAACCTCACTTGGGGGCTGCTAAAGGAAGGTTCTTAGAGCTAGACACCCGGCAGGACTTTTGAATCGGGTGCGAAAGAAGGCGGTTTTGATTGGTGCAAATGATAAAAAGAAGAATAGTGACTGCCGCGAAGATGAGAATGTTTTAAATGAGTTAAAGTTCGATGAAGTAGCCCCGAAAGTAAAGCTGATTTACCTGGAAAGAGTGACTGGGCCGGTGCAAAACATCCTGAGGCAGCATAGGTTCAAGACCTACTTGAAGAAGTGAGAAGTGGCTTGCACACCACATGGGGTGGGGAATGTTCGGAATGCTGTCAAAAATAACGGTATCGCAGTTCATTGCATGGAGACAAATCACAAGATCAGGTGGCATGGCACCATTACATTGATAAAGTCCAACACGGTATGAGACAGACACCTCTGGTGCATGGAATCCATTGAGATTGGTCAACAGAAAGCCAAGGAATTCCACTTAAGAATGTTCAATTAGGCCCCTCCTACCCGCGAGTTTCACATCTGATAGGCAGGGAACATTCCAGGCAGTTAAGTAGGAAGTGGGGACTACACGTGGCAAATTTACCGGATCGGCCTGCACAAATCTGAGGCTATGCAACTCACCTGGCGGGCCTGTAAAAATCGGGAAGTTATGCAATGCGCAAAGTTTGGAGCATGGCAACGAACAAGCTGACGATAACTGAGATATCGACATAGATGTGAACAGAGTCCAAACTATAAGGCCTGAGGAAGATAGTAGTTAACTATCGAAAATTCGCTAGACAGTGTGAGTGTCTTTTGTTATGAAAGGAGTGTTTTTCTAGTGACTTTTAACCACTAAAAATCTTTTTTTCGCCAAATTTTGACCAATTATGACATTCTAATATGCCATTTTAACCAGTTCAAAATCAAAATGAGCTTTTCTATGGTGCAAATTTAAAGCTTCCAGCGCTCAAACCCTTAGGAAGCTAAAGTAATAAATATGGATGCCAACCTTTTTATGCTGCCTTTGCATTCCTTGGTTTGCATCCGTATTGCATTAATACTTATCGAGCCCATTTTGCTTTCCGTCCTGTTTAAGTCTTAGGAAGTTGTTTGGTAAAAACTAAAAATGAATATCACTCGTAAACAGGATTGTAAAATTCGATTAATTAATTTAATTGGCTAAATGTTTACCGTCCGGTTATAATATGCGATTGACTATTAATCCCCCCCCCCCCCCAATTTCTTTTTCTCAGTTTAATCCTTTCGGGTCCAATACCATCTTTATTGTTACAGCTGAAAACTCACTTCGCATCGTGTCACTTGAGGCTAACTCCCAATGCATTCAACGGTCTTGTTCTATGAACGAACAAGTCGTAGATAGTGATATTGAAGGAGTTTAAAAACGGACATTAAAACGGAAAAGTTTATGCAAGGAATAACGGTAGTGACGTAGAAGTTCATGACGTCAGTCATTACAGGCAATGAAGTAGGGATTTCGCAGCTTTCAAACGCAACCAAGAAAGCAGCAGATTTTACTGGAACTTGGATGTCAAGTATTAAATTTAGTCATATCATTTATAAACTGCTGCATCTTTGAAAGTAATAAGTGTAAAATATAACTAACGACATAAGTACGAATCTCTTCTTCCTAGCTTTGCAGTACCTTGCGTGCATTGTAAATCGGACAACATCTGGAAGGTCAAAGCGGTCAACGATAGCTTAAGAGATGAGATATGAAATGCTTTCCTTTTCGAGTGTGGGTTTACTATGTGAAAGGTAGTGTTCCTATTGCTTTCAAAAATAAAATTGATCTGTATTTTAAAGATGATTCTGTTTGTATTAAACGGAAATTACTAAATGTTTAATCATCAAAATGACAATTACCGTTTAAACAATTAATTGGCACAACCCTACTCGTTGGCGCTAATGACCAAGTTGTCGACGCGCCATTAAGCCTCAATCCCCCCCCCCCTACTCGTAAACAATTCAATTGCTCACTTTCAAACTTTCACAAAGTCAGCATATCCCTCAACCTGTTTTATGCAGCCATAATTAATGACATGTAATTTTTGCGAATTTGCAAATTTCGCAACCCTTCCTCTAAATGAGTTATGAAAATTATTCTTAATAGGTAAACAATCACTAACTGAAGCAAAAAACACCAAATTAAAAGTCACAAGATGCTACAAATTTCCAAAAGCAGCACAAAATTTACTGCAAAAATGGCTTTATTTTTCATGAAATAAATATGATTGACAACTAACTACTGGAACAAAATTCCTGAGCAGTTTTCGCCGAAGCAATACTCGACGAATACTCACCAAACAATGCTGTTGCCGCAAGGTAGCCATAGGTGAGCAGTTGATCATCACTAGCCATGTACGGTACGTGGTGCATATTTATGTTACAAAGTTGGGCTGCAATTGCGCATTCCTATTTTTGTGCACTGTTGGATTTTTTGTTATCATAAATTCCGTTAATATTCAAGCCATAGAGATGCCGTTATCGAATTCAGCCACCATATCCATCACCGCAAAATTGCACCTTCATCGCAACAAATCTCACCGCAAAATCGTGCCTAGTATTATCGCAGAAATGATATGTCCTTATTTATAACCAATTCATGAAAAACTCCATGCATGGTAATTATGTCCTTCATATTTTTCTATACCAAAAGCTTGCGCATTGTCTTTTTGGTCTTACCGCAAATTTTTTTGCATGTCGTTTTGCATCTTTTGTGAACACCCGCTCTCTTCAATGATTTTTCGGTACTGAAATAAAGCACCTGAGTTGATTAAGTAAACTAAAGTCGGAAAGAGCTCAGACATGAAAACGCACGTTTTGGACGTACATCTTTGCCGTCATCTGGTTTAGTATGGAATTAAAACATAGCACAAACTGCCATGTCACACACAGCACAAATTGCTGAAACCACTACAAATTTTAAAAAGTAAAAGGCTAAAACCCTCACAAGCATTCCCTTTCAGAAAAGGCAAATACGAGAGGTGAAGCAACAAACCCCATCCTTCCATTTGGGAAACCAAGTGAGAAAGATGCGTGTTATGTAAATTAGCAGCACCACGTGGGTTTAAAGAAGTTCATCCTACTCCGGTAGTTTTGCATATTTTTTCTTTGTTTCATACCTGTTGAGAAAGAAAAAATATGCAAAACAACTCCAGTAGGATGGAACTGTCATGAAACCTACGTGGTACTACTAATTTGCATAACCCGCGTCTTTTTCACTTGGCTTCCCAAATAGAAGGTTGAAGTTTGTTGCTTCACCTCCCGTATTTGCCTTTCCTGAAAGGGAATGCTTGTGATGGTTTTAGCCTTTTACTTTTTAAAGTTTGTAGTGGTTTCAGCAATTTGTGCTGTGTGTGACACAGCAATTTGTGCTATGTTTTAATTCCATACTAAACCTAATGACGGAAAAGATGTAATTCCAAAACATACATTTTTCATGTCTGTGCGCTTTCCGACTGTAGTTCAATTACTCAACTCAGGTGCTTTTTTTTTATTTCGGTACTGAAATATTATTGAAGAGAGCGAGTGTTTACAAAAGATGTGAAATGACACGCGCAAATTGCGGGCAAGACCGAAGTTATGACAACGCGTTCTTTATCTCATTTAAGTTGACATATGGTTTGCTTTGCAGCTAATGTTTGATTGCCACATTGAACAATTTTGCTTTGCTCCTAAGGAACTGGCGTGGATGTTTGCTATGTGGGCTGGATTTGTCGTGATACCTGGTAAGTTAATGCGAGAAGTATGTTGTTTCCTTTAGGCTGCTTAAAAAAGGTACTAAGTGGTTTTCAATCTTTTTTAATAAAAAGTCGGTGTGGGGTGGGTGCGACATAATTGTTTATTAGTGTATGAATGAAGCAATTTAATGCGAAAACACGCATAAGGACTAGGAAGGGTACATTGTATCCACTTACACCTAGCCTAGATTAAAAATCACATAACCCAATTTAACAATGAATTAATTCTACAAAAGACAAGACAATCAACATGGTAGGCCTAAAACAATTTAAAATTTTCAATCATAAAATATGTGTAAAGAAATAATAACAGCAAGCTAAAGGCTTTAGTCATTTTTAAATATGCGTAAAAGAAAGAAAAACAAAAAATATTAAAGGCAGATAACTCCCTCCGGTATATTGTAACAGATTTCCTCGATACATTACCGGAAATAGTTTTATATGAATTAATTTACCTCTTATCTGATTGTCTAAGAGTACGACCCCGACGACAGATGTGGCACGTGTACGCTATTAAGCTCCTTTTGGACCGTTCGGTCCGAATGGTTCTTCACTCCCGCCACAGCGCTGGCAAGCCGCTGGCCCTAATTTTTGATGACGTAGACAGCGCTTATACTCTCTGACGTAGGCACTTCTTGTGGCCACGTGCCTTTGTCGCTTGTGGCCCCGGAGGAAGGATAATTATGTTTAATTCCCGAGTGCAGATTTGGGAGAAGTTGGGCTGTTGACTAGCTACTAAATATCCTTTATTAGTAATATCAAGTAATATAATACCCTTGGTAATATTAGTAAAGCTAGTGCATGCATAAATACGTTACAATGTATAAATGTAAACTGCATACACAGCACCAGCATAAAGAAAAGGTAACTTGTAATCATAGGTTATAAGGTCAGCTGCGCGTGAACCAATGCAATGTGTATTTTGTATATCTCAATTGGCATTGTACAACATGAGCGATGGTAATTTTTTTTTTGGTAGCGTACTTGGTGGGGGACGAGGGGAACTTCATCCTCCCATTTTTTCCCAACTAAATTTCATAGCAGATTTACATTTGCTGGTGTCTGGGCAAAGGGGGAGGGGGGATTCTACAGGAAATCGTAAAAGGGTAATTAAAAGTTTTATGTTTTTGTGTGAGGTGGAGGAGAAAATGCTGGTGCTCATGAATTTGGTGGAGGAAGAGAAAATGATATGGGGGCATAACAGGAACTTTGTTTTATGGTGGGTACTAGGAGGGAGGAAGGATGAAATTTGTTTAATTATAAAAAAATTGCAACGAGGAACAGCTAGTCGCATGCCTCCATGAATTCGCAAATAAATTCCTGCGTGTCAGTAAATTAATATATGTAACATACGTACTCTGTAGCGATAGGACGTTCATTTCGATATCAACACAGAATAAAGACCACAAAATCTTTTATTTCCTTAACTTCTCAATTTAAATAAAACTAACGTGTGGGTATTAAACCGTAGCAGCAGACAGAAGTAGATATTGATGGTCATAACTTGCAGTCATAGGCGCCAATGATTGTTTACCTTTTAGCGTTCGTACAATCATGGAGCGTAGTTTGATAACATATAAGTCCATGGTACGATGTGTCACATGGCATTGCCCCGAAATGAGTATGATCTAGCGTCGGATGTGATGTCATGGTTCCTTCAGAGAGCAATTGGTCATGTGAACTATATTTTAGCGCAGTTGACGTATGAGTAAAGTGGCCAGGACGGAGGGATTTACATGCTTTTTAGCCAAGGCTCTAGTCATATTTCATCACAAAGTCCACCTAATGTACCTCGAGAGATCAATTTTCCTAAGTCTGTTCTTAAAAATGGTTAGGGAGGGAGCCTTTACCACATCTGTGGGTAGTGCATTCCAAACATTAATGACTGTGGGAAAAGAAATGCCTACAGCAATCCCTTCTAACATTTCCCACAACAAGTTTAAGAGAGTGGCCTCTTGTACGGTCAGAACCCCTAACTTTAAAGAAACGATTGCAATCTACACTAGTAAGATTATGTAAAAGGGAGTACGTTAAGTTTGGGTCAAGCATTTATTTGAGTAATCAAATAAATGCTTGACCTAAACTTAACATACTAATTATTACCCACTAATTATACGCTGCATGGATTGATAATACATAAATAGCGGTATATTTCAGATAGAATAAGCTAGCCCACACTTCTGTACAGTTTTATCACTGCATACACTAATGGTTGTTTAATGGTATGAATGGTGTCTTTTCACCTCTTACATGACATTAAGGAACATTCATACTATGCTGGTTCTGCTACGTGGACATTTTTTTTTTTCAATGCGGATGGGATTTGAGCTCATTTTCTGTAAGTGGCCTTAGGTAACATTTTTTTGTCTTGAAAATGCTTGCAAACTTTTTTTGTTCCCCAGAAAAGAAAGTTCGATTACTGTATGGTCTACCCAATGAAGTAAAGGGACTACGAACGATTACTTACGATATTGATGCTACTGACTGTCAGGAATTATGGCAAAGGTATGATTCTGGAATAAAGTACATTAATAGACATAGAAATCAAGCTGCTCTCACCCTTAGAGATCTACTAAATTGACCTACTTAAAATAATTAAGCAAAAAAAAAATCAAACGAATATACTGACAGTATCTTGTTTTTGAAAGTGAGCGTAATGAGTAATTTCCAAGATCGAAGTGAATCAAACAAATAGTGTGGTAACAAACTTGAAATGGCCTAATTTGGTATTATTTACTGTATTATTTGGCAGTAAAATGCATTATTTTTAACGTGGCATCGAATTTAGGAAAACATTTAAAAACACTTGCTGGCATGATCGATTTTGTAACAACATTTTTTAAGACATTGTTTCTTTGACTTGACACCAAAAATAATAATTCTAAGACACTTGTTAGTTTTAAAAACAATTTAGTCAATGCATTGGAAACTTATTTTAAAGCCAGTTCACGTGTGGCCCAGATATTTGATACATTTTAGCACTGCTTTGGCAAAATAAGATTCTAGCTGACTGTCCTGGAGCTACGAAGAGAGACACATGGCTTCTCTCTGAGATGACCTTTTGCTTTTTCTCAAATATGAAATCACTGCTTGTAAATAATAAGAATGGGTCGGTTTCATTTTTTTTGACTTCGGTTCCGGTTTCGGTTTTCATTTTCACAAAACCGCGGTTCCGGTTCCGGTTTTCATTTTCACAAAACCGCGGTTTCGGGTCCGGTATCGGTTTTTGCCACTATCGTCGGCAACTGGATATTTCTAGTTTTTTTTTCTTGTAACGGTAGTATTACAAGCTTCTAACTCGCTCCTGCTTTCACTTTCATCAGCGTCATATACCATGGTTCTAGCTGTGGCACCATTTTTCTCTACTATTTTCTTTTTAAATGACTAGGAGTTTTGCTGTCGTTTATACGTAGAAAATGATAATTATTGAAAAATTTAAAACAATGAATCATTCTTTGATTTTTTGAACACCGTACAAAAAACCTACACAAAATCCGAATCGGTTTCGGTTTTCAGTAAAAAACAAAAAATTCGGTTTTGGTTTCGGTTACTGACCCATCCCTAGTAAATAATGGCTTTTAAAATATTGATTTAAATTTTAAAAAATCTGATTGTTTTGATCTTTTCAAAATACAGTACAAGATTTTTTCCAATCCCTGTATCCCTTAGTTTGAGTTCGGTTGTGTATTCAATGTTTAGTAAATTTCATGTTCGTTCCATCCCTATTTTGTGTTGTTGACTGAAGAATCGAGAAGTGGGCGAAAATTACAAACAATTATTTTCAACTTAGCCATTTATAGATTGTAGAGAGACGTAATTTCTTCATTGTTTGCCTTTTGCATATTGTTTATTTCTTTTAGCCTGTTTGGGACAAACAAGAAAGAGATATCAGTCACCGAAGTGGAGACGTTCATTAGATGTTTGCAGTTGCATTTCTATCAACATTTTAAAGTAAACTTAGCGGTATGTATCTCGTGGTGCTTTAGCAAACTTTCCCTGCTTGCTGTTAAAAAATTTTAGATGCTGCGACCCATGGACAAGGGATTTCTACATTTTACGATTTTGCAATAATGCAAAGTTGAAAAACGCTTAGGTCCCTTAGTTTACCCATTGGTCATAAAAGTTTACTTCAGAAAATTGTATCTACATCTCAGGGCATACAAGGTCAGGGTTTGTATGTCCTTGTCTTTAACAAATCCCAGGCCTTTTCCAGGCTTGGTAGTTCCATTTTTCTTGCCATCTTTCAGGCACAGTATTTCCAATTTTGTATATCTTGCAATATGCTTAACACTTTTATCTTCAAGAGAGTGAAAATTCTACATAGTACGCTGACTTCCATACTGCAGATAGTTCCCTATCTAGCAAATTTTCGACTTCTGGCTCTTTAAAGGTAAGTCTTTTTTTCTGTTTACATTCTTTGTTGTGATCATGATCACCATCCCAGTTTGAAATCGCTACTGCATGTAGCCTCTCGAATTTAGTAGTCCCTTCGTCACTGCCTTGCCTCACCTCTTCAGTAGGCCATTCCCAATCTCTCAGCTTCCATTTTGCATCCAGTTGTTTTCGCAGATCGACTCCAATTAGGTTGATACTTGAGGGTAGGAAGGACCATGTATATTCATCAGTGTAGTGTTTCTAATTTCATGGAGCTTCATTGCGATAGATTCTGAACTTTCAGCAATTTTGCTCTGTCCCACATTATTTCATGCTGGTTTTCCATGCAATGGACTGCTATATGTCGTTACCGCCTTCTCTTTCCTCGCTTTCCCCATGTCGGCCAAGCCACATCCGAACACCTCTAGAACAAAGAGGGACTGGGAAAGGAGATTCGAACGAAAAATAAAGTGGAGAATGCCAAACAAATGCAAAGGCAGATCCAGAAATCTCAAGGTGAGCAGGCTCTAGGAAAAGTAGCAAACACAGCAGTGTTCAGGACGTCTGCTTGGGACGCCGCGTCCAGGCCCTGACGAGGAGTACAAAAGTGGGAATTTCGGCACGCTTCGGGAGATGAAGGACAGTTCCGAAGTCCATTTTACTTTGGCAGCAAGAAATTTGGATTCTGGGTAAGTGTCGGAAGTTCTTTGTAGTGGTCGTTCCTCCTCCTCAAGGTGGGAAAAAGGAAGTTTCACGGCCAGGCCTTGGTGGAGGAAGGTCCTTGTCCAGTTCGAGTGGTTCACTGCGTCCTAAGATGGCACCACCGTTGCGTAGCAGGTAAGTGAGCAAGGTCGTTCATTGGCCAAATGAGGTTGTTGTTGGACATTCTTCTCCCGCAAGGCAAATCCGAAGCCAGTTGTCGATCCTCGTTTGGTGACTGGAACGTCTGAGATTTCGAGGGTTTGTAGAGGAAGCAGTCAGGAATTATATCTTCAGCTATCTTCAAAAGTTTGGCGAGAAGAATGGTGGTGGTGTCATCTGCCGATGGATCTGGGAAACAAATGCGTTTGGCATTTGTTGGGACTGGAAGCGGTGGCGCATTCGCATTTGCATTCGTGGCTGAAGTAGGAGGTCGACTGGATGGGAAGTAGCATTCGCATTTGCTATTTGTTGCGTCAGATAGCGCTTTGTCTTCCTAGGAGTATCCTTCGACCTCCTCCGGGGAACAGTCGCCCCATCACCGGACTGAATCTAATCCCACCTGCTAACCTCTCGGCGTTTTCTACAACAACCACAACACACCTTCCAGGATCTTGCGTCCGCTATGACGATAGATTTGTTAGCGGATCTAGTCCCCTATGGCAGGTGGATGGCTCGTCCCCTCCATTATTATTGTCTGACATAGTGGGGGGTGGGCGACTCAAACATTGCTCTCCTGATGTCTCCCCGAGCCCGGGAACCATCCTTCCCGATGTTAACCTTCCTTTGGTGGATGAACGTTCTAAACTTAACTGTGTCCGTTCCCCTGCACGAACCCTCCCCCGATCTCCACCTTTTCACGGACGCCTCTCGTCTTAGGTGGAGAGCACACATCGGCAACCTCACGGCCTCTGGTCTATGGCCTGCGGATACCACCGAACACATCACCACCTTGAACTTCGTGCAGTCCTTTTCGGCCTCCTTCAAAACTGTCCAGATTCATATCGACAATACGATAGCGGTAGCTTACCTCTGCAAAGGTGGTGGGACCCGCTCTCACTCCCTCCACCACATCATGTCCGAGATTTTCTAGTTTTGCATCATCTCCCACATTCGGCTGCTACCGCTTCACATTCCGGGACCCTTGAATGTCATAGCCGACTCTCTCTCTTGCAAGAAGCCTCCGATCAGCGAATGGGCGCTTCACCCGTCCGTATGCTACACCCTTTTTCAGTTGTGGCATCAGCCAATGGTGGACCTGTTAGCCACGAGGTTCAACAACAAGCTGCCACTGTTTGTCAGCCCTCTACCGGAGCCATGGGCCTGGGCGGTGGACGCCCTCACTCTGGACTGGAACCATCTTCACGCTTATGCCTTCCCTCCGCCTCGTCTTTTGTCACCTGTCCTCTGCAAAATCGCCGACTGCTCCGGACGATTTCTCCTGATCGCGCCGAATTGACCGTCAGCAGCCTGGTTTCCCCTCCTCCTGTCCCTCCTCATAGCCCCACCGTGTCAGTTACCTGCACGACGGGACCTCCTCTCCCAGGACCAGTAGCGGACCCACCATCCGAACCTATCCTCGCTTCGGCTTCACGGGTGGCTACTATCGTCCGACTCCTCCACTCAGAAGGCATTTTTGAAGACGAGGCCTCTCACATTGCCTCCAGTTCCTTGCGACCCTCCACTACGAAAGTCTACGACAGCCACTGGAAACGATGGTTTCATTGGTGTAACCCACAACAGGTCAATCCAGTCAATCCGCCTTTGCACGACCTCCTCAGATTCCTAACCTCTTTGTTCAAGGACGGTTTACGAGGATCCACCATCTTGGTATACCGACAGCATTGAATGCTGTCTTCAAGGCTGCCGGGCATACTGCCCTCCTCACGGATTATAAAATCTCCTCGCTGATCCAATCCTTTCAATTAGATCGTCCGCGGGTCCCCAAACGATTCCCGGACTGGGACCTATCCGTCGTCCTCACGGCTTTAATGGCCCCTCCGTATGAACCTTTAGCCTCTGCACGCCTCAGCCACCTCACGAGAAAGACTGTTTTCTTAGTTGCTCTAGCCGCTTGTCTTCGCTGTAGCGAGTTACAAGCCCTATCCGCAAGGGAACGCGACTGCTTTTTTCTACCAGACTTTGGCGGTTTACTCTAACCCCTGCTTCTTCCTTTCGCGCGAAGACCCAGAAGCCCACTGAACGCACGCATCCGTTCATAATTCCGTCGCTATCCGCCATCCTAGGGGATGATCAAGAACGGACCTTGTGTCCTGTCCGCGCCATCCGATTCTACCTGAAGGCTTCCTCTCCTATCCGACGAGACCGCACTCAACTCTTCCTTCCATTTACCAATAAAACTGGAGTCACTTCCGCATGGATGATTGCTTCATGGATCAAGACCGTCGTCCTCCAGGCCTACGAGGCTGTTAACGTCAACTGCGTCACGGAGGATATCAAAGTCATGGCACACGAACTCTGTGCCATTTCTACATCCTGGGCGCATTTCGGCAACATTTCCATTACAGACATGGAATCCGCTTCCTGGCACCATCCTACCGTCTTCACATCCCATTACCTCCGGGATATGTCCTACCATGCCGACAGTTTGTACCATGTTGGGCTGTTTGTAGCAGCTCACATAGTACTCTAACACTTGGGCACACTGTCACTCAACTTTGTGTTCCGAGGGCCGGTCGCTAGCTAAAGTAACTCCGATCAATTGGCGCCCGCCGCCTTGACGAAGTCTATGGGAATGCTAATAAATTGGGTAATGGATTTTTTTACGGCAAGTAGAAACGTCAAAATTCCAGGCTACCCTGGTTAATTTTTGTTTCTATTGCCTCTTGAAAAAATACATTACCCGGCTTCCCGCCCTCCTCCCCTCTCATTGCCATTTGGGCAGGATGGCCAGGATGTCGAAAAGGTGAGCTCTGCCGCTCCGCCTCGACTTATATACGATGGAGGCTTGACGGTTTGTTCTTTTGCTAGCGGACCGGAAGAACTCGTTTTATCTCTATAAGAAACAGCATTGGAGAAGGAGAATGCTAATAAATTGGGTAATGTATTTTTTCAATAGGCAATAGAAACAAAAATTAACCAGGGTAGCCTGGAATTTTGATGTTTATCTACAATTTTAAGGTAGCTACGGAGGTGCTCAAATGTTTTCTGGGGTGCAAATGCCACAACCACATGTCAATTGCTATTGAAGGGTACAAATATATTGAAGTCATTAATGAGTGTCTTACCGAATAAAAATTATTAGAAATATTGTCCCCTCCCCTCCCTGTTTATGTTAAATTTCTCTTTGTCAGCGGGGCTTACGAAATAACTACTCTAACCTTCAAATGACTTTGTTAATTCATGCTTATATTTTGGGTCAAGCTATCGATAATAAATATTTGAATTTTGAATTCTGTACCCGTTAACTTCGTCTTACTGTGGACAGCGGTATATGTTCTAATAGACTGTTCAAATGTAAGGAACTTCTTTTTCCACTGTCCCTTGAGGTTTGTTGTAATCAATGTATGCTGGACCGTAGGAAGCAATTTAATAGTGGTATGGCCTAACCAAATCAGATAGAGGGTCTGGGGGATCAGCAAAGTCCCGGGCAGAACCTCGGAAGTTGACGAAATTTCAACTTAGTGTCTTATCTGGCCCTGGAGGCCACTTTTTGAACAAATGTTTAACCTTTTTTTTTTTTTAAATTTAAAATGTGGATAACTTGCCACAGAAGCGGATCAGGGAATTTATGATTTTTTTTTTTTTT
>JAHWFP010094117.1:16276-38403 GCA_023313725.1 Lithobius niger | reverse complement strand
TCTGTCATGTTGTGAACATCTCTGAATCGTTTTCTAGTGGCGTAAATGCTTCCAATGCCAAAGTGCTATTTCGAACTTTGATGGGGCGCCAATTTTGATTGGATCAATTCAGCGACGTTTTATTTGCGCCATTTTTCTTTGCGCCGTTAAGGGCTTTGATATGACGTGCTACTCGGCCCCACCTTCCCATTTGAAATTACTGAGGTGCGCCATGAGGAGGGAGGTACACTGCGATGTCTCTTATGCCGAAAGATTGAACCCTCAACCCGACCGATGTCCCCAAAGGTACAAGTTTCAATTCTCATCTGTTCAAAGGTTATTCAGCCTATCTGGGACTTTTGGAACACCCTGTATAGATTTTGCAGATGCCTACCTTCACAATTTACATCCCACTTCATGCAATGTCCAGCACCTCTTCCGGTTTATCTATGATGGCACGGTCTAAGAGTTCTTTTGCCTTCCGTTCGGACTCAATGCGCCCTCCCCGCAAATTTACTCTGGTGCTTTGGCCTGTCCTGGCCTTCCTTCACGAATACGAGGTCCGAGCGAGCGCCTGTCTCGACGACTGGATTCTCCCTCGTCAAGACGCATCTCAAGTTCTCCAGAACCGCAACTTCACACTGGAACTTTTGTCCCGTCTAGGTCTAGGCATCAACGAACCCAAATTTCAACTGATCCCCTCTCAGACATTCGTCTTCCTCGGCGTTTAATTCGACATCGCTCGAGAAACCATAATGCCTTCTTCAGACAGACTGTCCTCCCTCTTTACCAGAAATCGTGCTTTTCTAGATCTACAATTCTCCATCGCAGAATCCTCCTCACTGTGTTACAAGATTGGGATCCTTCCCTATGCCTACGGCGCGTTTTTACCTCATTAATGCAGTCATTTATGCAAAATATTGCGTCACTTCCGCCTCTATCCCACTTCCCCCTACCCTGCTCGCGTCCACTCTTTTTCTTGCCGCTGGCGCGTGCAGTCATAAATTCTTACGCTAAGATTGTTGAATTACTGAGGGGAATTCGTTTCGAACTATCATTTTCGCAGTTGAACTGAAGTGCGCCATCTTTCCAAGCAAAGCAGCGTGGCTACGAGGCTACGCGGTTTGTGGTGAGTATTTCTATCGATACTGGTTGGAGAGTATTAAGATGGCAGCCGGCATGGCGACGGCAGATTTTGCGAGAACGAAAAACGTGGCGGCCTGTTCGGCCGGCCAAGTGCGTCCTCACGTGGATATAATTGCTTCTTGAGAACGTTGCGGCAGTGGTTTAATACGGATTGTCAGGTTCGTAGTATTTATTTTTGGTTTGTGTGGCGGAATTTGGCGGAGAAGTGTGTTTGGGAGTTCATATGTGAAACCCATTGTCGGAGTCGGTAACTGACCGAACCGACAGGAGCCACGAGTGGCGGACGGTGGAAAAAAGTGGTTGGAAAAGTAGTTGTTGAGGGTGATAAAAAAGTACGAATGGCTCAGTTTTAAATTTTTTTTTTTGGGGCAATGCGGAACGCGGGGGCGTGTAAGGCATCGGCTCTACCGAGTGCGAATAGGTCATTTTGTTGGATTGGATTGTTGGAAAACATAAGCTGGAACGGAGCTTGGAAATAATGAGCACATGGCGTGCTGGAAGTTTGAGAGGCCATAGGGCAGAGTGGGTGGCCATTGGGGCGTCGCCGGCGGTGTTGGATATTGTAGACGGTGCTGGTCTAGAGTTGGGAAATACGCCACCGCCATTATTTGACGATGCGAATGAGATTGCTCCGAAATTGAGCGAGATGTAAGCTCAAGGTGTACTTGAGAGAGTGAAAAGCGGGAGTGTAGGATGTGCGTCACCAAAATTTTTTCAGTGGCAAAGCCAGTCGGATCGACCAGTATGAATTTGAACCTGAAAAGCTTGAATGAGTTTGTAGTGGTACGGAAGTGCGTGCTACTTGGATACACTACCGAGGGTAGTAGAGCATTTACTGTCAGGGTAGTGGATGGCTACCATCGATTTGTCAGGCGTTCTATGCAGGGGCAATAAAGGACGGTGCACGATGATTGTTAATGTTTTCCTGGCAAGATTGTCTTTACCGTGTTTGTGTGCTGCCATTTGGGTTGGCTTCGGCCCCGGGTACTTTTATGAAGCTTATGTCAGTGGTGAGGCGCTTCTTGCTCCGGGCAGGTGTGTTAATTTTCGTTTACCTGGATGATTTTGCAGTGGTAGGCCCGTCCGCAGCAGGTGTGCGGCGTGATGTGCGGAACGTGTTGGAAACCTTGCGGAAGTTAGGCTTTTTCGTAATTTGTGGAAAGAGTGTGCTGGTGCTGTCGCAGGCCTTGCAATTTTTGGGTATGATGTTGGATCTGCAGTCAGCCCGTTTTGTGCTGCTGCCTGAGAAACAGGCTCGTATGGTACGATTGATTGGTTGCGGGACTGCAATGAGACCCGGTCACGGTTGTTAAGGAGCTTCAATGGTTGTTGGGGCTGGCAGAAAGTTGGTTGTGTGCTGTGGAAAACGGCGAGTTGCACACACGTTGGTGGCAACACGTCCTGGTGACCTAATCTTTCCCAATCTTGTAACAGTGCACGGAGGCAGCCTCTCGCAAGGATCTTGCGAGGATTTGAACTGGTGGATGAGTCGCTCGGTGGTAGTGAAATCCTGGGTCTCTGTGGAGGTGCAGTAGTGGTAGCAACGGGCGCCTCGGACTTGGGCTGGGGACCAGCCTCTGGGGATTCGCAAGCGCAGGGAAGGTGGCAGCCCAGGGAGGCTGCCTTGCATATAAATGCGAGAGAATTATTGGCTATGCTAAAGGCGCTAGACGTTTTTGGAGACCTGGTCAGGGGACGGGTCGTGCGAATCCTTTCGGATAATGTGGTAGCCGTGTCGTACGCGATTCATCAAGGGGGACGAAGTCCTAGATGCTTAATGCCATGGTCCGTTGCCTAGAGCAGCATAGAAGTCAGCTGGAGTGTGTGGTACAGGCGGCATTTGTGCCGAGGAAGTTGGATATGACAGCAGATGGTTTGTCTCGAAATTTCTGGGACAGATTTGACTTCCGATTGAGTACTGCGGCGTTCCAGAGGATTCGTAGGTGGTTTGGGACGCCAGACATGGGCGTGTTCGCAGCAGAGGCGATGGCCCAATTGCAGCGATTTGGGTCGTGGGGACGCTGCCCACGGGCCGAGTTTGTGGATGCGTTCAGTGGGAACTGGGGCCCGTTCTTCCCGTACCTCCCCCCCCCCCCCGTGTCCTTTAATTGGACCTTGCGTCGACAAGCTCGTCGTGGATTGAGTTGAATGGGCAGTACTGGTGACGCCGTACTGGCAGTGTGCGGCCTGGTTTGTCCGGCTGTTGGCCTGCGCCAGGGAGGGACCGTATCCCTTGCGGAGCGCAGGGGCCCTCGTCTGGGACCCGTACTTAGACACCGAGGTGGCAGATAAGGGGGTTCCCTGGGTAGTCTGGGGGGTAGGTACAGGCTGATTACTGAGTGGGACCAAGGTCACCACAGCCATCTTCGGAGCGATTCCGGGGTGTGCACAGCTTACTAATCTATCCCAATCTTGTAACACAGTGAGGAGGATTCTGCGATGGAGAAATGAAGATTCTCCCAGAGAACTTGTTCTCGCCAGTTGAATCTAAGTTCTCTGAGTCGAATCCGACGAAACTGTGTTACAAACACTGCCCGCCCGCCTCCCTGCATGGAATCGTGCGTTCGCAGCAAGAAAAGAGTGAGTGGACGCGAGCAGGGTAGGGGGAAGTGGGATAGAGGCGGAAGTGACGCAATATTTTGCATAAATGACTGCATTAATGAGGTAAAAACGCGCCGTAGGCATAGGGAAGGATCCCAATCTTGTAACACAGTTTCGTCGGATTCGACTCAGAGAACTTAGATTCTCCTGGCGAGAACAAGTTCTCTGGGAGAATCTTCATCTTTGCACACTAGTGCATCTCGATCTTCTCATCGGAACAATCAACTCTCTTGCGATGCTCGTTCCCTACGACAGGTGGTTGGTTTGTCCCCTTCACCACTTCCGCATTGACGAATGGTCCAACCAATATCTCTTTCGAGATACTGTCCTTCAACGTTGCCAATTATCATTCTTTCCACTGTCAAAACCTGCTTTGGTGGATGGATGTTCTCCATCTCACACAGACGGTCCCCCTGCAGAGCCCCTTCCCGACATTCATCTATTCACGGATGCATCCCTTCAGGGTTTGGGGGGGGGGGGGGGCTCACACCAACAACCAAGTAGCCTTCGGGACATGGGGAACCGAACACCCAAGGTCACATCAATATCCTAGAACTATGTGCGGTCCTCCTTGGTCTCCAACAATTTCAACACTTCATTACAAATCGTGTCGTCCAAGTCCATGTTGACAACACAACGGCAGGCGCCATCTCCAGAAGGGAGGAGGCACTTGCTTCGATCCCTTCACAAGCTCACGTTAGAAATCTTCAGCCTCTGCATTTTTCTCTTGACGGTCCTCCTTCTGTTACATATTCCAGGCAGCCGCAACGTCATTGCCGACTCTCTCTCCCACCCCTCCCCTCCATCGGGAAATGGACTCTCAAAACATCCATCTGTGAATCTCTTTTCAACAGTTGGGGCTGACCGATAGTAGACTTATTTGTAGCAAGGCTCAATGCGAGACTTCCCCAACACGTCAGCCTAGTGCCGGACAACCGTGCGTGGATGACCTCACCCTGACTTGGGGTCATCTCTTCAGTTACCTCTGCCCAAACTTCTTCCCGTGGTCCTCCGCAAGACTGCTCGATCTCCAGGCCTGTTCATTCTCATTGCACCCAATTGGCCCTCAGCGGCATGGTTTCTCTGTTACTCGATCTCCTAATTGATTCACCCCATCATCTCCCGGTCTCCCTCGACCTTCTATTACAACAGAGAGAAACCGTGTTTTACCACCGTCCTCAATCACTCCATCTACACAGTTGGCTACTACCATCCGATTGCTCGAAGAGAGGCATTTCTACAGACCAGGCTTCCCGCATTGCTTTGAAAGCCATTCGAGCCTCTGCCAACAAAATCTATGACAGACATTAGTGACTATGGTTTCATTGGTGTCTCCCACGGCTTGTATATCCTGTCGATCCCTCTGCATGTTCCAGACATCTTACGCTTCCGAAATAATCTCTTCGTTGATGGTCTCCGGAGATCCACTATTTTGGTTTACCAATCTGCTCTCACCACAGTCTTCAAAGCGGCCAGGAGTCTGGGCCTTTTAGATGACTTTTGTATTTCGGCTCTTGTCAAGTTCTTTGAAATCGAGTGACCAAGGATTCGTCACCTCTTTCCGGACTGGGATCTGGGCCTTGTCCTCACGTCGCTTCTGTCCTCTCCTTACGAGTTGATCTCATCTTGGTGTCTTAGTCACTTAACTCACAAGACCATTTTTCTCATAGCCCTAGCCGTCTGCCTTTGTTGCAGTAATCTTCAAGCGATCTCTGCTGTATATTTGGATCTGATGTAAGACTTATTCTCGGTTCTCTTAGTAATTTTAATGTTTTAGAAAGACAGCATCAATATTCGGGGACACTTAACTGCTTGTTAGATTGACCCTGTGCCAATGTGAGTTGTTTTCGCTTCCCTGATGAACGCATCGCAAATGTGTATACCTTTTTATTGGTGCCGAAATATTAGTACGTTTCTTTATTTGCCAAACATATTAACCTGATAATTTTAGCATTACATTGTCCTCAATTAATGTCTCGCTGGACGGATTTTAAGTTGCTTGTAGATGCCTGCTTGCATAACCCTCTGCGCATGTGCAGACCTCCCTATATAAGCAAGAGCGTAGTCGGTTTCGCCATTCAATTTCCTCCAGAGGTTCCTACGCGTAACCTCGTCTCCCACCTTTCGGCCTGGATTTTGGATTCTTTCGGTCATCCCCAACGATGGAAGCCGCCCTTTCGGTTAACGCTCCTACCACAGATGCTGTTCTCGCTCCCTCCGCTCCGCCCGTCCGCGACGACCGCTGCACGCCCGGCACCGAACGGGTCGTGCATGTCGCCAACGACAACGATGACGATTGTCTATTACAAGATGGCCAACGCACTCCACAGCCTCCCGACCTTTCGGTCTTGACTGAAGACCTTAAACAAGCTTAACGGAAACTCCAGGAAGCCTCGTCCCAAGTCGGCCTTTCAGTCAACACCTCTCCACAGGATTTATCTTCCAAATCTTCCCGCAGAGATGACAGTGTTACACGCAGTGACTTTTGTTGACTCCCCCATCGCCGGGCCAACACACGTGAATGGGTTGCATCCACGACTAGCCACGAGAGTCTCAAACGCCTTGCGTACACCTTCGATGTCGTTCCCTGCAAACGCATACAACAAGCTCCAATTCGGTCAACACCAATGCAGCGCCCTCGGCCACACAACAACAAGACCATGCCGTACAAACGCCTCCCGCTAAACACATTCATTTTCCGGAGAACAATGTCGAAGACCCGACCATCCCCTTGGCATCACTACTTAAAACAGTAGAAGATACTGTTCCCGACTGTTTTCCCTACAAACCGACCGGCTTCGGCTTCGCCTTGCGCGAAAAGGATGTCAAACCACGCAGCCTTCTAGGCCAATCTACTACACTCCTCACCTGTCTACTTCGAAACGGTGGCTCCCTCCTCTGCAAAGGCGAGCCCTTGCTTCTTGACACTGAAACGCCTGCTCCTCGGCCCGGCCATGAATCGAGCTTCTTTCGGCCATACGGCGATGGCGCAACTAACCCTAAACATTTCGACACCTACCGTGAATGCAAATTTTTTTGCAGTGAAGTCAAGATGGACTTCGGAACGGCCCTTTCCGTCGCCAAAAGAATCGAAGTTCCTTCTTATGTTCTTAACGATAAATGCCTCTCGTCTAAGCCTACGTGCAGCGTCACAAGCAGACATTTTGAACACGGCAGTCAACGCCCTTTGTGAGAAGATTTCGGTCAACGCAAGCCGGGAAGAGATTCGTAATATATCATCTCTCGTCTCTCAACTGTTTCAAAAAGCAAGCTTTGCAACCTACCACTCAATAAATTCGGCCGCACGGGCACTCTTTAACAACACACTAATCTTAAGAGAAGCAGCTCTCAAGTCGGGTCACAACCTAAACAAATCAACTAAGCATCGTTTATTGAACCAACCGATTCACGAGACCGACACGCTCTTCCGCGGCCTCATTCCGACTCTTGCACCCCATCTCGACATCTCTCATAAACCCAAGCCCTTTCGGTCATCCAAAGCGAGCAAATACCAAGGTGCCTGCTCACCTCCCGAGAAACCTCCCAACTCAACAAGCACTCTACGCAGTGACAGTTCATCCAACAAGCCTCAGCCCATTCGGTCTGACCATCGACCCCGCTCCCGCCCAAGCCGACGACACAACCAGAAGCGTGCAGCGACCCCCGACCGCCGCAGCCGATACTCATCCCCCGGCGACCGCAGGTCCAACTGCAAGCCATGACTATCTCTGTCTCTCTCGCTTCCCAGTCGGGGCAAAACTCCGCCATTTTTATCCGGCCTGGGAAACGCTTCCCTGCAACTCTCAAGTCCTTTCGGTCATCAAACACGACTTTCGGCCAACCTTCATCTCAAACCACCGCTTGCAAGGAGCCCTCCATGGAACTTCACGACTCCAGTCTCAGATCCCTCTCATTCGAAATCTCACTTCTCTTGCAAAAAAGGTAATCATATGCCAAAACCCAGGACCAGGTTTCTACAGTGCCATTTTCACTCGCCCAAAGAAGACAGGGGGTCAAAGACTATTTTCAACATGAAACCCCTAAACAAATTCAACGACAATCCCCACTTCAAAATGGAAACCCTAGAAACCATCCGTCTCTCCTTCAAACAAAACGACTGGACAATATCGATAGACCTCGAAGATGCCTATCTACACATCCCCCTGCATCCAGCATCAACGAATTCTTCCGCTTCATCTACGACAACCAGGTTTACGAATTCCGCTGTCTTCCTTTCGGTTTAAACGCAGCGCCGAGGGTTTTCACCATGGTTTTAAAACTAATACTTGCCCATCTCCATCAACAACAAATCAAAGCAAGTGTATATCTCGACGACTGGGCTCTACACAACCAGGATCGCCACCGCCTTCTACAAGACCGGGACTTTACAATCAACCTCCTAAATCGCATGGGCTTCGGAGTAAATTACCCCAATTCACGTTCCTAGGCGCCTCTTTCAATCTCTTATCGGCCCAAATCTCTCCATCACTCGACAGAGTAGAAGACCTCCTCCGTCACATCCGCCAGTTCCAACACCAACAAGCCTTCTCTCTCCGGGAAAATGGATTCGATGGCAACTCTCATCCCCTACGGCCTCTGGATGGTAAGACCATTTCATCATCACCGAATCGACAACTGGTCAAATCCGTGTCTAAACCCGGACCACCCCTTTCCATTTCATGAAGACTTCCCTCACAACAGCCTTCTTTGGTGGACAGACATCACGAACCTCACTAAAACGGTTCCACTCCACGAGCCTCCCCCAACCTCATCATCTTTACAGACGCTTCAAATTACGGCTGGGGAGCCCATCTTAACAACCTGGAAACATCAGGCATCTGGCACGAAAACAAGCAACATCACATCAACTTTCACGAACTAATATGCAACCCTCCTCCCCCTGCATCATTTTCTGCTAATCATCAAAAATCAGGTAGTCCAAGTTCAAGCCGACAACACCACGGCCTTAGCCTACATAAGGAAAGAAGGGGGACCAAGTCCAGACAACTCCACAACCTTACCTTAGAAATTCTCAACCTCTGTATCAAAAACATCACGTTGCTTCCCCTTCACATTACAGAGAACAGGAACGTCATTGCAGACTCTTTCCCGTCGCTCACCCCCATGGGGAAATGGTGCCTCAAGAAGTCCATCTGCGAATATCTCTTCATGACGTGGGGCACACCAATGATCGACCTATTTGCCATGAGGCACAATGCCAGACTTCCCCACTACATCGGCCCGATCTCCGACAATCTTGCATTGGCAGTCGACGCCCTGATGTACCCATGGCACAACCTATACGCATACCTGTTTCCACCATTTAAACTACTCCCACAGGTACTACAGAAAGCGGACGAAAGTCAAAGCCTTTTCCTCCTCATAGCCCCCTTATGGCCGTCGGCCCCATGGTTTCCACAACCGTTATCTCTTCTGGTCGACACTCCAAGAAAACTCCCTCAACCATCCGGATCTTCTATCTCAAAACAAAGGCTCGAAACTCCACCGAAACCTTCCAAACCTAAACCTTCACGCATGGCTACTATCATCAAACTCCTCGAGAAGGCAGGAATTCATCGCCTGAATCGCCTCAAAAACTACAAGAGAATTAACAAACAAAATGTACGACAGTCACTGGTGAAAATGGTTTCATTGGTGCTACACAAGGGAAATTAATCCAATCGATCCCTCTCTTCCCGAATTAAGATTCTTCACTGACCTCTTCGACATGACAAGCTCAAAGGTTCGACCATTCTCGTCTATCGCTCAGCCCTCAACTCGGTCTTTAAGGCAGCAAACAAAACCAACCTCTTGGATGACTACCGCATCTCTGCCCTCCTCCGCTCCTTCGAAAATGACCGTCAATCCAAAAGACGCCTCGTCACAGACTGGGATCTTTTCATCGTCCTACAATCTTTAATGAAGCACCCTATGAACCCACGCAGGGACAGCTCCCTCCACCTTCTAACCAGGAAAACTGTCTTCCTCGTGACACTAGCCGCCAGTGCCCGCTGCTCCGAAATTCAAGCACTTTCAGCAGATCAGAGGATGACCGGGTTGTTTCCCACACCAACACCCTCCTAAGACTTATGTGTATTGAAGAAAATCTGAATTTTATTTGCATTGATGACAAACTCTGGAAGCATCGCCCCTTCATGGATCGTGATGGCTTGCACCTCACTGCTGCAGGCAAATCAATTCTTGTGCATGAAATTGTTATGATCTTGGATCGCACGGGAAACCTAAATCTGTAATTGGGACCACACCTACTACCCATTCCCTGATAGCCGGTTCGGATCCCCAGGCCTCCGACCTAAAGTGCGTTCTAATTAATGCTCGTAGTATCAACATGAACTTAATTCCTTTTCATGCACTTTTGGCTGATTTACAATATGATGTTCTGTTCATCGTTGAGACATGGCTAAATCAATCTTTTTCTGATCAAATGATTGTTGGTAACTTTCCTTTTTGTGTCCTGCGGCGAGACAGGGGTTCCCATGCTGGGGGGATTATGATTGTCTATCGTTCTTGCATTGGCTTAGTGCTGGACCGCTCAGGTCAGGTTTCAGAGGCCTTGTCTGCATCCATACCATCCCTCAACTTACATTTTGTTCTTGGCTACTTAACATGTAGTTATTCCGATGCCGCTATTTCGGATATGTGCGATTTTATTACCGAGACATTTCACCCAATATACTCTAATATTTTGGTTGGTGATTTTAATCTCTCCTCTGTTGATTGGGCAACAGATCGGGCCTCGGTTCGGCAGCACCGCGACTTTATTGATATTTTGCGTCCCCTAGGGCTCACTCAGTTAGTAAATACTCCTACTCGTGGGTCCACTATTTTAGACTTGATCTTTACACAGGATGACCGCCTTGTTTACGGTACTACAGTACTCGACCATCTTGGTACCAGTGACCACTCCATGGTCTCTTTCCTGGTGAACGCCAAAATCGTTCGACCTTCTCTAACGCACAAACTGCAGGGTAGAATTGACTTCCCCTTTCTCCGTTCCCTCCTCCAGCAGGTTGCTTGGTCCAAATGCTTTTCACATTGTGGGGGGATCACCCAATCCGTCTGGGATTGTTTCGTAGATATCCTTCAAAACACTACTGAAGCTAGCCGTCTGCCTTCCCGTCCTCGAACGCACAAGCGTAACTTTCTCCCCAGGTGTATCCGTATACTGGGTCGCACTAAACTTAAATTTTGGAGACTTTATAAAAGCTCTGGTTCGCCAGAATCTCTCTGCGCCTTCAACGACCAGAAACGTAAGTACCTTGAGGCGATTACTGCTTGGCATTCTAAGTGTGCATCCTCCACGATTGCTGAGGGAAACCTCTCATCTCTTTTTCGACACTACAGAACACAAACTGGTTCTGCTAGATCCATCCCTCCTCTCCTTGTAAATAATTCATATTTATCAGATAATTTCGAACGGGCCTCTGCTTTTAACTCTCAGTTCGTGGCAAATGGAGTTATTGATAACTCCATCTTACCACCTTATTTGGGTCCATCTCCAACAGATCCTGTCCCCTGTCTTGTTCAGGTTTTCCCGCCATGCAAAATTGAAGAGATACTTCTTCGAACGCGTCCGAGCCATGCCGTTGGCCCTGAAGGCTTCTCTGCGTTTTTCTACAAACAGATTACCGAGATTGCATATCCTCTTTCCCTTTTGTTTTCTTCATCTTTTTCGAGTGGGTCTGTTCCCTCCATGTGGACCGAGGCAATCGTTGTCCCAGTGTTCAAAAAGGGTAATGCATCTCTCACTTCGAACTATCGACCAATTGCTCTGACATCTGTCATCTGTAAAACCATGGAATCCTTCATTAGGAACTCTATGCTGGACCACTGCATCTTATACAATCTTTTAGACTCCAATCAGTTTGGGTTCCTTCCCAACCGCTCCACGTCAATGCAGCTTCTGCTGGCCCTGGATCGCTGGACCTTGGCAGCTGACCTGGGAATTGCGTCGGATGTAATCTACTTCGACTTTAAACAGGCCTTTGACTCGGTGGTTCATCAGAAGCTTTTTTTTAAACTCGAGCACTTGGGCTTTGATGCTGCTTTAATGCGTTGGCTGAGAGCTTTTTTGTGCAATCGCAGCCAACGTGTTCTGGTTGACCATACTCTGTCAGCACCTCTCTATACCACTAGTGGTGTCCCTCAGGGATCTGTGCTTGGACCTATCCTTTTCGTCGTTTTTGTTGGGGACCTTCTGTTTTCTGTCCAGCCAGCCTCGGACTTAATTTCTAAGTTTGCTGACGACGTGAAGACTGGGACAGAGGTCATCGATTTGGAGGACCACCATCGTCTTTCAACCGTCATCGCTGTTGTTAACCAGTGGTCAACGAACTGGCAACTGCCTCTCTCAATTGAGAAGTGCCACTCTTTTCACATCGGAAGACCTTCTTTGCTTCCTTGTTACTCCATTGGAAACCACATTCTTGATGTTAAGTCGGAGGTTACGGACCTTGGTGTAAGGTTCACAAGTGACCTTAAGTCCACCTCACATTGTCTGATGCTGGTTACCAAGGCTTTTCGCCGTTTGTATATTGTTAATCGCTGTTTTGCTCTTGTTAATCTCCGTACACGGGTGTGGGCTTTTAAAGTCTACGTGCGGCCTATACTGGAGTACGCCAGCTCCGTCTGGTCGCCCCACCTTCTCCAAGACATTGACCGATTGGAATCGGTGCAGCGTTCCTTCACTCGGTCTCTACCTGGTCTCCGGCACCTTTCTTATACTGATCGTCTGCGCCTCTCTGGCTTAGACCCCCTTGAACTGCGTAGGCTACGTGCTGACCTGGTTTTGACTTTCCAGATCATTCACAATCTCCTTCCAGTGGACTTTGCGTTTTTTACTTTTTCCAGTTCCTCCAAGACTCGGGGCCACTCGCTTAAGCTTCAAGCTCTTGGGTCGCGGCTTGACTGCCGTAAGTTTTTCTTCGCGTCACGTGTAGTCCAATGCTGGAACTCCCTGCCTGAGGCTGTGGTTTCAACCAATTCCCTGCATTCCTTCCGCAGACTACTTGCTGCTTGTGACCTGTCTCACTTCCTACGTAGGACTTACTGATACTTTTAGTATAACGGAAATTACCAAAACTCCCATGGATCCCCTGTCTCTTTGCATTTTTTTCCCCTCTATGGGACGGAGTCAGTGGCCTTGCCCTTCCGTTACCTTGTCCCCCTCTACGGTGGACAGAACTATCTTATTTATTTATTTATTTATTATCCAGCCTACTGTCTTTTCGGCCCCAATTTCTCATCTGTAACCCTCTACCCAAGAGCATGGTTTCGAGCCAAAACTCAAAAAGCTTTCGGAACCACTGAAACCATAACCTTCCCAGTCCTGACCAACATGACAGGCGACGAACCAGAACGTCTACTATGCCCCATTCGTGCTCTCCGTTTCTACCTCACAAGAACTCGACACGAAGATATTCGCAGAGGCAGAAACCAACTTTCATTGTTGCCAAAACATCTTAACCTGATAATTTTGCATTACATTCCTCGAATATGATGTTCCCCTGGAGGTTTCTTCTTCCAGTGCGCAGCCGCCTGCTTGCATGACCCTACTGTGCATGGGTGCAGCAGTGCTCCCTTATAAAAGCGACAGCGTGCACGCTATCGGCAATCATTTTCCTCCAGAGGTGTCTCCACGCCACCTCGCACCGGAGTTCCCCTGTCTTTCGCATGGAAACTTGGATTCTACCCGATGATGGCCGCCGCATCCGAAGCTCCCGCTTCGCTCCCCGCTCCCTCTCATGCTCTCTCTCGTCCGCCAACTTCTGCTTTCTCCCTCGGCGAACGCTGGATCTCTGCCCTCGACCTCGCCGCCGTCGGCCTGATCCCTGCTGCCTCCTTCTTCGATGCAAGCGCCAACGTCTCCGACTCTCCCTTGCAACCCGGCCGAGCCCTTGGACCTCACGGCTCTACAAGAGGACTTTCAACGTGCTAAAGTCGTCTACCGTGAAGCCAAAAGATCCCTTCAACAGGCCGTCGCAGCGTCACGCTCGCCGGCCCCTCGGCTACCACTGAAGGCCAACCGCCTGCCGTCCCACTCTCCTCCGGCAAACGGATCCACTTCCCGGACGACGATGTCGACGACCAGACTTTCCCGCTGGCTTCGCTCCTCAAGACGGACGAAGAAACCATCCCCGATTGCTTCCTCTTCTAGCCTGCACAGTCAACTGACGCTCCAGTGATCAACCGCGGTCTGAAAACTGGTTTCGGCTTTGCCCTGAGAGACAAAGACACCAAACCTCGCAACCTTCTAGGGCAATCCACCACGGTGCTTACCTGCCTCCTCCGCAATGAAGGCTCCCTGCTCGGCAAAGGCGACCCACTCGTCCTCGACAAGGAACCACCACCACCTCGACCAGGCCGTGAAAACAGCTTCTTTCGTCCGCTAGGCGATGGCGCTACGAACCCGAACAACTTCGCCACCTATCCGGAATGCGAATTCTTCAGTAGTGAAGTGAAGATGGATTTCGGCACTGCTCTATCGATCCCCCACGAAAGCGGACATCCCTACTTTCATCCTCTATGAAAACGACAAGTGCCTTCGGCTGAGTTTACGCGCCGCTTCTCAAGCCGATGTTCTCAATACTGCGGTGAACGCCTTATGCGAGAAATTATCTCCAGACGAAAGTCCCGAGGAAGTACACAATCTTTCGTCCTTAATCACACAACTCTTTCAGAAGGCAAGCTTCGCCACGTATCATTCCATCAATTGGGCCAGAGCCCTTCTCAACAACACTCTACTTCTCCGGGATATTGCTCTTTCGTCCGCCAACAACTTGAATGTCTCCACGACGCACCGACTCCGCAACCAGCCCATCCACGAGTCCGACACGCTATTCTGTGGTATCATCCCAATTCTCGCCCCTCATCTAGACATCTCTAGGAAACCAAATCACAGAAGCAAGTTTCTTCTATCTCTCGTCCGGGATTCAAGAATAAACAGACCAACCCTCGTCCGCTGCAAGACAGTTGGAAGAAGCCACCGGCTCCCCCTCAGCCTCTCCGTCTCAACGACTCTCGTCCAAGGAACCCGCAGCCCTTTCGGACGGACCAGCCTCGCTCTCGTTCCACCCCACACAACCAAAAGCGAGCCGCCACTCCAGATCGACGAAGCCGCCATTCGTCACCAGGGGGCAGAACCGTCTTTCGCAAGACCCAACAATGACGCCTCCCTCCCATCTTGCCTTCCAGTCGGCGCAAGACTACACCGATTCCTCCCGGCTTGGCGACTTCTTACATCAAACCCAGAAGTCCTTTTCATCATCCAACACGGCTTTCGTCCGAAATTCCTGTCAAATCCACCTCTTTATCCCAACACCGCCTTGGGATTTTTCCCTGCCCACAACTCCAGCGCTTTCATTCGAAGTCTCAGAACCTCTTTGGAAAGAGGCAATAAGGGAATGCCGCGAACCAGGCCCGGTCTTCTACAGCTCCATTTTTACCCGACCAAAGAAGTCAGGAGGCTCCTGCTTGATTTTCAACATGAAACTTCTCAACAAATACATCCAAAACAATCATTTCAAAATGGAAACTCGAATCAATCCGTCTTGCGTTCAAACAAAACGACTGGACAGTCTCAATTGACCTGGAAGATGCTTACCTCCACGTCCCACTCTACCCGGCTATCACCCACCTCTTTCGTTTCATCTACAACCAAAGGGTCTACGAATTCCGCTGTCTTCCCTTCAGCCTAAATGCAGCCCCCAGAATTTTCACGACGGTTCTCAAACCTATATTGGCACACCTACACCAAAACGAAATTCAGGCCAATGCTTATCTGGACGACTGGGCCCTCAACGATCCGGACCCTCTCACACTGGTATGAAACAAGGACATCACCATCTCCCTCTTAAATCAACTGGGCTTCGGGGTAAATTACTCAAAATCTCGCCTAACACCAGGACAAGTCTTCACCTTTCTAGGAGCCTCTTTTGACCTCCACATAGCAAGAATTGCCCCTTCCCCGGAACGGATAGAAGACCTCCTTCTCCACGCCCGTCACTTTCGGTCGAAAACAAGTTTCTCTCCACGAGAACTGAACTCTCTCATCGGGAAAATGGACGCTATGGCGAACCTCGTCCCCTACAGCCGAAGGATGGTAAGACCGCTCTACCACCACCGCATCGACAACCAGTCAATCAATCAGGACTTCCCAGACATACAAGTCCCCATCAGTCCCAGCTTTCCCTTGGACTCCCTCCTTTGTTGGCCAGACATCACCAACCTCACAAGGACACAGCCTCTTCACGAGCCGTGCCCCGAACAGCACATTTTTACGGACGCCACGAAGACCGGCTGGGGCGCCCATCTCGGCACACAAGAAGCCTCAGGCCTTTGGCCCCCAAACTGCACAGACCACATCAACTACCTCGAACTTCGAGCAATCCTACTTGCCCTTCAACATTTCCTTCCGGAAATCAAAAACAAGACGATTCAGGTACAGTCCGACAACACGACTGCCCTAGCCTACATAAGGAAAGAAGGGGGAACAAAATCCAGATGTCTTCACGGCCTAACATCAGAAATTTTCAATCTCTGCATACCGCACAACAACACTCTCCTTCCCCTCCACATCCCAAGCAACAGGAATGTGATTGCCGACTCTATCACGCCAAAAGCCTCCGACAGGCGAATGGTGCCTCAAGAAATCCATTTGCGAATCTCTCTTCACCATCTGGGGCACCCCGATGATAGACCTGTTCGCCTCGAAGCACAATGCCTGACTTTCCCTCTACATAAGCCCGATTCCGGACGACACAGCAGTGGCAGTAGACGCCCTGACGTTCCCATGGCACAACCTATTCGCCTACCTCTTTCCTCCCTTCAAGCTCCTTCCACAAGCCCTCCTAAAAATCCAAGAAAGCCAGAGCTTGTTCGTTCTCATAGCCCCCCTATGGCCATCGGCAGCGTGGTTCCCGCTCCTGCTAGAACTTCTAGTCGACACTCCAAGAAGTCTGCCTCCTCAACCAGATCTTCTGTCCCAACAGAAAGGGACAAAACTACACCCGAACGTATCAAACCTCTATCTACACGGGTGGCTACTATCATCAAACTCCTTAAAATGGTTGGAATTCATAGAGAAGAGGCCGAACGCATTGCCTCTAACGCAACCAGGGATTCCACTAACCGAATGTATGACAGCCACTGGTCTAAATGGATTCGTTGGTGTATCACAAAACAAGCTAATCCTATCAACCCACCTCTTCCCACCCTCCTGAACTTCTTCAGAGACCTTTTCAACATCGACAACTCAAAGGCTCCACAATCTTGGTATATCGATCTGCCCTAAACACAGTCTTCAAAGCTGCCAACAGCACGAACCTACTCGAAGACTACCGCATCTCGGCACTCCTACGCTCTTACGAAAATGAAAGACCCACCACCAGGAGATTTATAACAGACTGGGACCTTTCACTCGTCCTCCAGTCCCTAATGACAACCATATGAACCCCTTCAGGACACCTCTCTACACCTCTCTGACCCGCAAGACGGTCTTCCTCGTAACTCTCGCAGCCAGCCTACGGTGTTCGGAGATCCAAGCCCTCTCAACCGACCCAGCATACTGCATCTTCGGCCCAAACTTTTCCTCTGTTACTCAAGATCAACCCAAGACCCAAGATCAACATTCAGAACAAAAACACAAAAACCGTCGGAACCACCGAAACCAATCACTTTCCCGGCTCTATTCTCCCTAGTTGGCAACGAACCTGAACGCCGCCTTTGCCCAGTCAGAGCCTTACGCTTCTACCTTAGCCCGGACTCGCCATGAAGACATCCGCCGCGGAAGAAACCAACTTTTTCTCCCAATTGATCCTCAAACGGGCGAAACGTCTGCTGCCATGGTATCAAGATGGATTAAGAAAACAATCGAAGCAGCCTACGACAAAACCCCAAAAGAGGGCATGAGAGTGACGGCTCACGAAGTGAGAGCTATCTCCACATCATGGGCCCACCACAACGCTATTCCAATAGAAGAAATCCTAGCAGCATCGTCTTGGCGACATCAAACGACCTTCACCTCCCACTACCTGAGGGACATGTCAAGAGAAGAATCAGGACTACACGAGCTGGGACCAATCGTCGCAGCCAGAACCGTGGTCAACCCCCCATTAAGCACTCAGGGCACAGAAGCAAGCCACCCAGAAGGAAGCAAGACTTCCAAACGGTCCTTTTCAGCGCCACCAAATCCTACGAAAGAGACCAAGTTCCTGTCATTTAACCTGTTCTGAATAAAGTGCACATTTTTTCTCTTCCAGACAAAAAATTTTTTGGGGAACGCCTGCTTGCACCCCGGGGCGCTCGTTGAGGCGGTGCCCGCCACCGAACGTGACGAGGTCTGCTGATAATCCAAAATTATCAGGTTAAGATGTTTTGGCAACAAAGAAATAAGTTTGCCGGCCCCCAGCTAGGCCGGCTAAAAATGGTTTCTTTGTGCCTAAAACATACTTAACCTACTCCCGCCCTGCTTCCCCTCTCGAGTCACCGCCTGACACATTGAGAGAAAATGAATGCCGATAGCGTGCACGCTGTCGCTTTTATAAGGGAGTACTGCCGCGCCCATGCACAGTAGGGTCATGCAAGAGGCGGCTGCGCACCGGAAGAAGAAACCTCTAGGGTAACATCACATTCGAAGAATGTAATGCAAAATTATCAGGTTAAGTATGTTTTAGGCACAAAGAAACCATTTTTAGCCGACCTAGTTGGGGGCCGGCAAAATGTTTTTTCTTCCGTTGATCTCCAAACAGGAGAAACTTCTGCCGCCACGATCTCCCGATGGATCAAGAAAACATTCAACATCGCATACGACAAGGCCAACTTAAGCAGAGAGAGAGCAACAGCACACGAAATTAGAGCGGTTTCAACTTCATGAGCACACCACAACGCCATCCCCATAGAAGAAATCCTACAAGCCGCATCCTGGCATCACTCAACAACATTCTGCTCCCACTACCTGAGGAACGTGTCAAGAGAAGAAAAGGGACTACACCGTCTGGGACCAATCGTCGCAGCCAGAACTGTGGTCAAGCCCCCTTAAGCACAATAAGAATGAAGCAGATGCAAGCCATCCTAGATGGAAGCAAGCCATCCATAGAAGGAAGCAAGACCCCCCGCATATACACGGTCCTTTTCAGGGCTACCAAATCCTACGAAAGAGATCCAATTTCCTGTTTCATCAGTCTGTTCTGAATAAAAGAGGAAATTTTTAAATAAAATGTTTGGGGGAAAGTCTTCTTGCAACCCAGGGCTCCCCGTCAGGTCGGTGCCCGCCACCATCTCTTGACGAGGTCTGCTGATAAGGCTAAAATTATCAGGTTAATATGTTTGGCAAACAAAGAAAGAACATTTTGCCGGCCCCCAGCCAGGCCGGCTAAAAATGGTTTCTTTTTTGCCTAAACATACTTAACCTAAGCCCGTCCTACCTCCCCTCTCGAGTCACCGCCTGACAGATTGAGAGGAAAATAAATGCCGAGACCGACTACGCTCTCACTTATATAGGGAGGTTTGCACATGCGCAGAGCGTTATACAAACAGGCGTCTACAAGCAACTTAAAATCCTCCAGCGAGACATTAATTGAGGACAATGTAATGCTCAAATTATCAGGTTAATATGTTTAGGCAAAAAAGAAACCATTTTTAGTGGGCCTGGCCGGGGGCCGGCAAAATATTCGTTTTATCTGCAAGTGCATCCGGCATTGTTTTAATCCTATAAGCAGTACTATAATGTCACTTAGGCCTACCCAGCTTTTTAGTCTTTTCTTTATTTTATGTTAAGGTGTTTAAAGTTAATAACAACGGAGTACTTAGCATAACACTGCTATCAAATAAATTCATTCCGTAAGTACCTTAAATCACAAAGTTCCATTTTGAGACTGGGGCGTGGGTTGGCACTTAACACGGTTCTTGGAAAAAAAAGGAGAAAAAGTTAATAAATGTGACAGCACAACAGCTGGCAAAATTATGACACAAAACCAGCAAAGTATCTTTTTTTTTTTTCACTCTAGCCACTTCTATTTTTTTGCAACAGAAAAACTACTGGTTTCACATTTTCTCTTCCCAGTTAACTTAACTGAGTAAAAACTTGACTAAAAATTCAGGTGACATTACAGTAGGCCTGTAAAAAAAGATGAGTGTTCAGCCAAATTTGCAGAAGTGAATGTTGTTAACACTTTGGTACTGGCTCTATCAAGAATTTATAGATGTTTTATATGGTGTTCATGGACTTGTTTTTTTTTTTTAAAGGACTGTAAATTTACATTACAGGTCAACCTTGAGAAAATGACACCGTTGTTCTGGTTTTGGTAGTCATGAAGAGCAGATGACACATTTTGGAGACGATACAGGTACATTCTCATACTCGGACTTAGGAAACACCAGCCACACTCTCTGCAATGACATAGCCAAAACCTTACCAACAAAAGGAAACAAACACCCGCGCCTGATAGCAGGCAACCCCATTCACCCCAGAACTACGGATTGCAGAAGGCACAACCACCACAACGACTACATAAGGTTCATTTCTTCGGACAGTGCTCCGTACCTTAATCTGGACGATAAAGCCTGGGAACGTTGGACAACAAAGTAGACCAGGAACGTGTTCATTGCCGTGACTATGAACGAGAAGCTGTGGATCCCCAAGATTGCACTATATGAAATAACCCGTCAGACGATTGCTTGTTGTTGATGCCATACGTGATTTGGAGTCAGTTGTTCCACTTCATTGGCTTTTGTGAATACCAAGTCGGTGCTGAGGGTTACACATTAAGATTTCGACACGCTGGACTTTTCCCTCACCAAAACAGTACTGTCTTCAGCTCCTCACGAACATTTTCTTGACCTCAGAAGCTTATAAATTAATTAAAAATTTATTGAAAAATACGAAATGAATTGCTACTATGAGAGTTCATCTTCAACACGGTAACATTCAGATTTCGGGAAAATCTCAATCTCATAACTTACGGAAGTACCAACTTTTCCGCAAATTTCGATAGTTCATTAGCACAACTATCTTCATCAGGCGTCTTTTGAAACGCTTTCTGGTGAACATAGTGTGTCAAAAGACACCTGATGAAGATAGTTGTGCTAATGTATTATCCAAAATTTGTGGAAAGGTTCATATTTCCGGAAGTTAATGAGCTTGAGTGTGTAAATTTTCCGGAAATCTGATTTTTTCTGTGTTGAATTTTATTTTGAAATTCAGCTGAATTCTGACGCCACAAACGTAAACATGAATGTAGCAAGAGAAGAATCTGGATACCCTAAAAGCGTGAAGAAGACAATGTCGTTGGCCAACATTTGAAAATATTCGTGAAAAGTTAGCAACCAATGTGTGTATTGATTTAAACTTTGAATATAGCGTTTCAATTTTTATAACGTCGAAAGTTTCTAACTGCTGCTTGATATCAATGGCTTGAAATAATACCTGATAAAAAAAAAAACTTGGTGATAAAATGTAACCTGTTGCTCTTTTGCTGTATAATGAGAGAAAATATTTCTGAATAAATTAGTACAAGTCTAATATTATTTTTTCTTTGGCAATTAAAAAAAGTGAAGGCATCATTGTGAAAAACTCCAAGTAAACTGTTAGTGAAAGATAACTGACAGGTTCTGGCTCGGATTTAGCAATAATTTGTAAGCTACTACAATATTATGAAATCACATTACGATTCACTGTTTCTCTTTAGCCTAATTCAACCCAAATGTGATAACCCTTTCTTAGTAACCTGAAAACGGGTCTATTTATTTGCTTTAAATGGAAATTAAAAAAAAAAAAACTAGTTTTGTACCTTTGCCAAAGAGTAACTTTATATTTGGTGTTTTGATTGCACCTGGTTCCAAACTTGTTCCACAATGAGGAGAATGCTTTGGGTAGCTGCGACAATGATGTAAACTTTGACCCATTGCGAAAAGCACCATTCTAGTTGCTGAAGCGAGCTAATACCATTTTGGCTGAACACGTAGACAGAACAAAATGGCTTTTTAGCACCTTCGAAGCTTTTACTGGCCAAATGATTAAATCATTTGATTGATCAATCGTTCAGTTTTAAATTATTGCAACCCTTCTTGATAAAGGTTAAAAAATTCAGTTTTGTTTACGTAGACATAAGTATTAGTGAACTTTTACTGTTTAAAACTTTGAATTTGAATCACTTGACACAAGCAATATTTTGTTCAATATTTACTTTACCTAAAACAAAACTAATATTTTTTTTGCCTGTAAAGTCCTGCAATTTTGTTCTATACTTGAATTTTTGGTGTGAACTATGGTATGTCAGTTCGCAAGGGAAGGCTGTTTAGCCCAAGTAGTGATGTTGCTTAGTAAATGTTAACATAAAACAATTGATAACATGAATTTACCATTTTAAGTCAAATTTTTAACC
>JAHWFP010094117.1:2734-15876 GCA_023313725.1 Lithobius niger | reverse complement strand
CGTTGAAGGCGTACGTTCGTATCTAGGCGGTTATGGGTTAATTTCATTATTCATCAGCCTTAATTAAAAAGATAACTTGGTACCATACGTAACCAATTAAAATAATCTGTTGAAATTTTGAAATAGTGTACCATTCAAACTGCAAGATGACAACCATAACTTCTGAACAGTTGTAACTTGGCCACAAAAACTACGTTTAATCTGCTGTAATTTTGAAATGGTGTACCATTAAAATTACCGTAAGTTCCTTAAGTTATGGTACCTTTTAAATGGTGTAACTGTCAAAACAAGTTATCTTTTGGTATTGTAGCTTTTAATTATTTTACCATTTAGATTACTACAACCATTATAGTTTCCTAACTTTAAAATAATATACCATTAGAGTTGCTGTAACCCTCAAGATACAGAACCTCTTAAAGAGTGAAACTCTCAAACTAAAGTAACTCGTTGAATATATTGCAGCTTTAAATTGGCGAACTCTTTAAATAATGGTTACCTTCTGAGTGGTGTTTTTAAATAATTTACCAGTAAAATTTGTGCAACAGTTTATGTACTGTAATGCTTAAATAAACATAATTTGAAAAGGTTGGATAATCCAAGTTACTGACCATTGTAACCTTTGCTTTAAAAGTTAAAAATTTAAAGTCAATCATGCTATGATAACCTTAATTCTAAGTTGCATCTTTTGGATTATCAAAGTTACATTACAGGTTACCCTTTTACAGTGTAGTTCAAAATAACCTGGAACATGGTTCAAAAGCATCACAGAAGGCACTTTAAATTACGATGTAAGGCCAAGATGGTGGTACAGCATTTGAAAACACCCAAATGGTGGTTCAAAATAACCTGAGTAGGTGGTTCAAAAGCACTATCAAAGGCATTTTAAAATGTGCACATAGTAGTTCAAATCACCTAAAGGTGGTTCAGAAACACCAGAGCAGGTACTTTTAAATACCATGTAAAACCTTTTAAAATGTCTAGATAGTAGTTGAAAATAACCTAAAAGGTGGTTCAAAAGCACCGTAGAAGGCAGTTTTAAAACTGCCATGTAAAGTATTTTAAAAAGCCTGGAAGATGGCTGAAAAACACCAAAGAAAGCACTTTAAATTGCCTTGTAAAGCATTTTAAATCACCAGAAAGGTGGTACAAAAGCACCATAGAAGGCACTTTAATATGCCATGTAAAGCATTTTAAAGCGGCCCTCTTGGTGATTCAAAATCACCTGAAAGGTGGTTCAAAAGCACCATAGAAGGCACTTTAAAATGCCAAGTAAAGCATTTTAAAACTCCCTCTTGGTGGTTCAAAATCACCTGAAAGATGGTTCAAAAGCACCATAGCAGGCACTTTAAATTCACATGTGAAGTATTTTAAAACGCCCTCTTAGTGGTTCAAAATTACCTGAAAGGTGGTTCAAAAGCACCATAGAAGGCACTTTAAAATGCCAAGTAAAGCATTTTAAAACGCCCTCTTAGTGGTTCAAAATCACCTTAAGGTGGTTCAAAAGCACCATAGAAGGCACTTTAAAATGCCATGTAAAGCATTTTAAAGCACCCTCTTGGTGGTTCAAAATCACCTAAAAGGTGGTTCAAAAGCACCATAGAAGGCACTTTAAAATGCCAAGTAAAGCATTTTAAAACGCCCTCTTGGTGGTTCAAAATCACCTGAAAGATGGTTCAAAAGCACCATAGCAGGCACTTTAAATTCCCATGTGAAGTATTTTAAAACGCCCTCTTAGTGGTTCAAAATCACCTGAAAGGTGGTTCAAAAGCACCATAGAAGGCACTTCAAAATGCCCTCTTAGTGGTTCAAAATCACCTTAAAAGTGGTTCAAAGGCACCATAGAAGGCACTTTAAAATGCCATGTAAAGCATTTTAAAGCACCCTCTTAGTGGTTCAAAATCACCTGAAAGGTGGTTCAAAATCACCTGAAAGGTGGTTCAAAAGCACCATAGAAGGCACTTTGAAATGCCATGTAAAGCATTTTAAAACTCCCTCTTGGTGGTTCAAAATCACCTAAAATGTAGTTCAAAAGCACCATAGCAGGCACTTTAAATTCCCATGTGAAGTATTTTAAAACGCCCAGAAGGTGTTTCAAAAGCACCACGAGAGGTACTTTAAATTGCCATATAAGGTATTTTAAAACGCCCAGAAGGTGTTTCAAAAGCACCACGGAAGGTACTTTAAATTGCCATATAAGGTATTTCAAAACGCCCAGAAGGTGGTACAAATTAACCTGGAAGTGGCAGCCTCTAAACCCCCAGGATATTGTTGAATAACTCGGAAAGGTGTTTTTAAACACCCTCAATGGCAGTTGAAAAATATTTCTAATGGTTTTAAAAATACCCTTACAGGAGCATAAAAGAGTAGTTCGAAATTCCTATAGGGGTGTAAATTCTAATGCTCAACATTGGTGTAAAGGCATGCTAGACAGCACTTTTGAACACCAACAAAAGAATTTGAAAGTAACCTAAAAGGTGCAAATGAAAATGAAAACAATCCTGAAGATGTTTAAATGGCACCCTTAGAGGTTGATCTCACTTATTTCGAAACCCATAAGAGAGCTCTTTAACCCCTCGAAAGGTAGGACTGAAGAAGTAAACACCCAAAGAAGAGTTATTAATGCCAAAGTGAAGGGTGTTTTATAACACCAACAGCCAGGGGTGTTTAAAAACTCCTTTTAAGAGGGCACCACAGTGACAAGTTGAAAACACCCTTAAAGAGCTCAAAACTCACCTTTTTTTCTTAGAGTGTACAGTGGACATAGCGTAAAGATGACAGACCAGACCGTAGCAATTATAATAAAATGGAAGCGAAAAAAGCCAACAAATTAACTGAACAAAAAACGGCTTCGCCGTTTAGAAAAAAAGCATTAGAGCTCGTATCCCCATACTCACAGCTGTGAAGGTGCACTAATAAAAAACGATTAGAGTTCAATCAACGCAACGAACTATAATTTGAACTCCAATTCCAGGGCACAAGAATTGTGATATGCCAGTCTCCATACACACGTATTCATGTACATCGCTAATCAAACAAAGAAAACGGTTGGGTACTTAATACAAATAACATACGCACACAAAATACAACATACACACTCACATGAAACACAACATAAATCTAAAACACGTACAAACAGATGTCTGACATAACCAATGAATAAAACCATTCCTTGTTCCCTGGAATTGGAGTTCAAATTATAGTTCGTTGCGTTCGAGTGAACTCTAATCCGTTTTTATTCGTTTTTTGTTCAGTTATTAAAATCTAACTTCGTAACTTAACTGGGGGAGAAAGGAGCATAAGCATCATCTGCATAACACTGAAAATGCATAACAATAGCCGCATAAGATGTTGATGGACTTCAAACAATGACTTCCAAAAATCGGAATTTTTTCGTCGCTACAAGCCAAGTTGAATTGTAACAATTACTGCATACACGAATGTTGTAATATAACACTAATGCGGAGAATGCGATAGTATTCAATACACTCAAAAAAGGAGCCATGTCACTTTAAAAAAACACATGGGCTTCAAACAATTCTTTCAACGTGTGCAGTCTTAGTACAAAACCAAAACTGGTAAAAGGGGCCGCCAAGTTCCAAATGGTTCGGCCCTTCAAAGGAGTGATATCAACACACCGAAACATTCGCCAACTCAATCGCACCGAATAATACTTTGGACGTTAAATGAAAACTGAACATTGCTACCGAAAGTAGCAATGTTCTAGTTTTCATTTAAACTTCGAATTATTAAGCGGTGCGATTAACTTGGCGAATGTTTTGGTGCGTTGATATCACTCCTTTGAAGGGCCGAACCATTCGGAACTTGGCGGCCCCTTTTACCAGTTTTGGTTTTTGACATGATACAGTATTCACACACAAAAAAAAATGTTGTTTTCACAGAAGTTGCAACGTAAAATGTCTGTTATACAATATTTGTCAGGCCTATTAAGATGATTTTGGGGTATTCGGGCTGTAGGAGAGGAGGAGTCTTGCCTCGGTTGCTGTAATATTACGTAAGTGGATCCCGTAATTTTGCAGGCGTTTGTGACCCGAACGTGGTCGGCCTTTCCATTGCCCCATGGCAAAATCAACGTGACGTACGTTGCAGACAGTTGAAGGCCGCCGCAGACAAATTTTGGCCAAATTTCTGCCGTTTTGTTAATTTTTGACCGATTTTAACATTCTAATACACCATTTTAATCGTCTCGACGAGACCTTTCCATTGGTGGAGTAGCCAGATCAATAGGATAAAACACTGAAAAGTTATTCCATAAAAACCAGTAAACATATGGGTAACCATAAGATAAAAACAGATTAGTTGCAGACAAATTTTTTTCCGACAATTGGTGTCGCAGACAGTTGCAGAAAGTTCTGCCTCTGGGTCCTTTAGTATGAATAATCACGGGGCGTCTGACAAAAGATACTGGAATATCGTCTAAGGGGGAATAATTGTCTAACATCTGCCTAAATTAAAAACTGGAAAATCATCTAATCAGAATATCATGTATCAGATAATCGTACAATGGATAATCGTCTAACTGGGCAATAATATTGCTGCGGTTCCTGATGTTGTATGTTAGCCGCAGCGAGCACGGTAGCACGAGCAGGACAGGGACGTTAGATGATTTTCCATTATATTGTTATACGAATATCGTGTTGACGATTTTCCGTCTTTCCATTATGCGGCTTTCCCGTTGACGATTATCCCTCACCCCTATGATTACAGGCAAAGATATTGGAGTGAGAATTTGTCGAAAGATGTGGTACATATGTCAAATGTCGAATTACATATCTTATGAGAAATGTTTAGGGCTGTAAGAGTCACTCACTTTAATTGCAGAAAATCGCATAGGCCTACCTAGATAGATTAGATTCGTTAATAGATTCACTTGCTACCTTGTACATCCAGACCGACTAATAGTCTTTCACTAATAACAAAACAGACTTCTGAATGAACATTGAAAATGTGAATGTTGCCAACTTTTATTGCATATGGAATCGGGTGGTAACCTTCGTTCTGATTGCATTGCATGTATGACCAGATTATTTTCGTCATTATTTTATATATTAGTTCGTCCGTTTATTTATTTAGTTACCACACAAATATAGCTGTTAATCATATAAACTACCGTTTCGGAATCATTTGCCTAAAATGTATTCATTAATCATGAACGAATGTTAAAAGCGTGAAGGCGATCAGGTGGTGGCGATACCGCTGTCTGACCACGGGCCGCCATCAAACGTGCAACATAAACAGGAGCTTTATATGTTCACTCACTGCTGGTGTAAGCTTAAAGCACGCTATGGTACTTGAACTGCATTTAGCAAAGCTCGATACTCACGAATTAAGTGCGAAATGAAGTCGAAATAACTTGAGTGAACCCATGTAGGAATCTTCCTGCGCTCTTGTTTAGAATCATATCTGCCACTTTTTTAGCTTCAACATTTTCCGATAATATGTAAAACTGAGCCGGTTCTACAGTTGCTTCATCTCCACAATATATATATATATTATATAAAATAGAATATATGACCAAGTGTGTTTTAACCATAATCTTATCTTTTATCCCACTCAAGAGCTTGAGTATCAAATCGAGAATTGCTGGAATTAATTGTAATAACTTGTGAGTGTGTTTGTAGGCCAGCTGTAGCGATTTCTTTGTTTTACGCGCTTGGTTACAAAAAAAAATATAATAATCCCTCCCCGCATCCAGCTTAATAGGACTTTAACGGGCATCTGTTTTAAGTATTTCTTTCTAGTCGAAGTAGGTAACTGAGATCACCTCACTTAAACTTGCAAAATAAATGAGTAGTATCTTTTTGTCCTTATCAATATTTTAACCCAAATTAAAGCGTGCAGATGAATCGATTCACTTTTGAACCTGGACGTTTAAAAGTTAAAATAAGTCCAGCAATGGGAAGGGGAAACCCCAGGATTCGAACTGGGAAACCTGCGATCATTACTGGTGCCGAGATATTGCCCAGAATAGATTCCGTAGCTTCTGAACAAATTTGCTAGTCTCTCGCCATGAAGGCCTACAATTTTAATTAAAAAAAAAAAAAGTAAATTCATCTTGTGTGCCTATTTGGTCTAGTCGTCTATCTGTTGAAAGTTAACTAAATGTAATTGCTAAATTTTGATCATATGGCCCACTGCTTTTTATTTGTTGTTATGCAGGTGCCAGGCTGTTATTGTGTTTCGGTAATGGCATTCGTTGGTAGTGGTTTATTTCTCCCCTCCGCCTCATGGTATTAAATGCACATGGGGAGTCTACGGTCGTACGGCCTTATCGGCTGGGAACATGGCGAAAGAATTGAGTCTCTCATAATTGGGGCAAGGTGACATTATAGTTAGCACGACTACTACTACTGCCAGAGGTCCCGGGGTCGCGCCTGACCTCAATCACCCCAGGCATTTTCGTGAAGAGAAGGAAGGACCCTGCGATGCCTCGTGCTCATGTCGAGTGAGCCATGTAAACGATTCTGGGAAATTATGATTGGAATTACTTATCAAAATTGTCCGTCCTTACTTCTGGCTCCATGGCTGCAGCTGGGTGTGTGTCAAACTTCTAGTCTGGCGACACTTGCAGGCTAAGGCTTTGTTCACCATATGGTAACCGACTAGATCAACGTTTCCAGGCAGCTATAGGACGAGCTCCGCCACCATGACTGCGCATAAGTATTAGCGATAACCGTGAAAGTGAGTAACGGCTTACATGTACGGCAACATGCACGCACGGAGATCGCAACCTTTGCGGTGCGCCTTGCCGTTACACATGGCTGTTGCACGCCGCTATCTATCGTGCACACACAGCAGACTGCTAAACGCCATCATCCAGGTAGCGATCCAGTCCAACCAGCTAGGACCGCATCGCACCTGTTAGCCTGTCTCGTGACGTCTTGGGCAAACTCCCATTGTTCTCCAGAGTATAAATACGACCTGGAGAACGATCAAGAGGCCAGTTGGTGTTAGGTATCTGACTGAAAGGTTGGATCCCTTCCTACGAGGTGCAGCAGAAGGATAAATTCTGCTGTTAGCCTAATATGTAAACGCTATGTGCATAGTCCCCTAGCTATGCAGTAAGGAGTGAATTAGGATCGAGCATTGTGCTCAATCGTCCACTTCCTTAGCGACCTTACATATTACCTTACAAACTAAAATATATTTTTTCCATCTGTCACTGTCATCATAACTATATGTTAAGCTTTAGGTCCGAGTTTACTTATTCACGTGCAGTATTGCTAAATAACTGTTCCGTATTTGATTACTTTTGTCACTGGTTTCAGACAGTGATTCTATTGTGCGCGCAGCGTATCTTGAGTCCTGCAGGTATTTTATGAGCGGCTACATCTTCCTGGAAGAAGCGGCTTTAACCGACGGCTGCCATTGTTTTTGTAACCATCTAGGATATCAACAAGGTGCCCTGCTATCGAAAACATACAATCGATTATCTGTATTCGTTCTGGGGCGAACTCAAGGTAGGCCGCGGACACTTGAAGGTTTGCACTAATGTATTATAACTCGAAACGATTAGCCTGAAGTCAATTAATGTCTTCGAATTTCGCCAGCATTGTCAAATGCTAAAAAAATTCCGTACCATAGCTTAAAACTATTTGTCTTGGTATTCCCCAATGATGTCTACCATGTTTGTTATATAGGCTCCTTCCCCAGGTGTTTACATTAATCCCTCGCGATCGCACCCTTGCTCGACTGACTGCAGATTTATCTTCAATTTTAATTGCGTTGTTTTATTCGACGCATTCTCCGAGAGCGACACTGCCGTAGGTTTAGCCGCAATTTATCACAGGAATTACGTTAGGCAGTTTGCCAATTTGTGGGAGCTTAATTTGACTACGAGCAGCTTGAGCCGATGTAGAATAAATCTCGTTTGCTCATGTGTAATAATTAGGTAGCTCGGAGTAACTGAACAGCGATATGGCCAACTTCGAGTGTGTATCTAATCGCTTTGTTGCTATGACCATTGTTCAGGTATCATCTCGCACCATTAAAAACGCATATCGATTATCCACCCCCATGTGTCTTGGAAGTCTGTGGACTTGAAAGCTCGTTAGTGTAGTGTGGGAAGTTAAAACATTAGCCCAATTGCAAATGGGGTGTATTATCAGGTTTAAATAACACTATTCTGGATGGTGTGGCTTTTCTGTTTAACAGTGAGTCACATACATTGCAAGTGCTTGTTAACAGTTTATAATTGCACCAAGCACTTTGGTTTATAATTCGTTATAACTCTTTTATAACTCGTTAGTGAAATTTTATCAGCAGATAAATCCTGGTCTTATTTATTCCTCTAATGAAATTTCATGCACCAAGCACTTTGGTTTATAATTCGTTATAACTCGTTTACAACTCTTTAGTGAAATTTTATCAACAGATAAATCCTGTTCTTATTTATTCCTCTGATGAAATTTCACGTACGACGAGTTGTGACCCAAAGCACTTGGTGCAATTGTAAACTGTAAACAGGCACTTGCAATGTAGTAACAGCAACATGTGAATCACTGTAAAACAGAAAAGCCAGACTGCTAGAATAGTGTAATTTAAAGCTGACGGGTGTGTCCCATTTATAGTTGGGTTAATGTTTTAACTTCCCACACCACACTAACGAGCCTTCAAGTTAACAGCCTTCCAAGACACATGGGGGCTGGTAATCGATGTGCTCTTTTAATGCTGCGAGATGATGTGTTTTCAGCATTGCTAAATGTTTGATGTAGAAAACTTGTGATTATTTACTAGGCGAATTTACTAATAGGTTGGACAGAATTCGTAGTTTTTTAAAACGTAGTTTTCTTAAAATAAAAAAAATGATGCTAAATCCGTTTTCTTACGGCTTTCTTTTTATTTTTGGTATTAATGTTTGCTGATCGTACGATAGTTTTTATTTGTAATGGTGTAAGCGCAGCATTGCATTTACTGAAAGTTTAAGTTCCGCAAACAAGCAGGCATTTAACTTTGTCTACAAGAAGTGCTGGATCCGCTTACCAATGGTTCTCTTAAGTGAAGTTATCGTCTAACATGTTTGTTGAATCAAACACTTCACTCATCATTCTGCAGGAGGTCGGAAGTCTCTGGGCTACAACAAGCAGGAACAAGCTAAAAGGAGAGTTTGAAGTAAACAATCGGCAGCTAGGCGTTTGCTCCAGGGGAGGAGGACCATTGACGTTTCTTGGATCGACGACGGGGGGTGGGAGGGACTAATGGAAGAGAGGGGGGCTGGATACATGGAAGGAAGGAGTCGAATTCGTTGGGTGCGGCTGTCAGTTGCAGCTGCTCCCCCGAACGCTCGTGCAATCAATGGCCGATGGAAGTTTTAAAGAGGAGATTTGAAAGACAGGCGTGCGTCGGCCAACCCCTGCCCATGACCATCACTCGATGGCCGGCCCGATGGATGCGATGGAGCAGTCGTGGAAAGCAAGACGAGTATGTCATTTCGAGGCATCTGGCGTAGCCTTATTTTCCTGCCTTTCGACTGCTTAATGCCGCATGGCCAAGCGGGCTATGAATCGGGCAGCTGCTGTCATCGATAAAGCACTTTGCTTGGTTGATTCCAACTTACTTGGGCCCCTCAAATACGCTGCGTTTGTAGGCAGATAGTCTTTGAACGTTTGGACGGGTTACTTTTAGGTTGGGTCGATATATAGACAAGAGTTCTAGCCTTCTTGTCTACGGGAGAGTCGGAAGTTAGGATTGGTTTTACGTGCCTCCGTTTGAATTTGTGCTGTCATAACTCGAAATTGGCTTTGCTTGCCTAGACGTCTGGCCTTTCTGTGGAACTTAAGCATTTTTAAACTAACAGTTCCGGCACATGCGTACTTTTAATTTTTCGTTGTTAGAGGTATAATCCTGGCAACAGTAAACCGCAAAAAGATACACAAAAACTGTGATATCTGCAAAAAAACAAAGCTTGTTAAGATTGCCGTAGATCTAATCTAAGTTAATCTCACCGAGTAAGACTTCAAAGATTGAATGAAAAACTTAAATTATGTAGTAAGCAGTTTCAAAGTTTTCATTTAACCTTGTAAGTACACCTCACTGGATATCACGACTTCAAATTATGAAAATTGGGCAATTCAATGTTTGTTGCAATGCCGTCAGATTGGGCTACCAGAATGCTTTACGAAGAGGTAATTGAAATGGTATGGGATTCAGAAAAAAAAAAACTCCACTTGACGCTACAGCACTGTTGCAATGAACTTTGTTCGTTGACGAAATCTGCATTAACTGAATTCTCTGACCTATACCTTCAATTCTGCCACAAAACCCCAGTGGCGCTGAATTTTTTTTTCGTTTGTAGAAGAGGATCTGGAACTGCTCGTTTTCATATCGATCGTGGAACGTGGCAGGAATGTTTTAAAGAATCGCGGTTCGTGCAAGCCTGGAAAACCCTTATTGTTCATTTTCTGATCGTTATTGATGCTTATTTGCTAGTAAACAGGCACAATATCGTAACTTCCACCCCTTACTTCGGGGAAACAATTGTTACTCTTGGAAAATACGTAGAATGTCATAGAATTGTCGAGCGGATAATCTGTTTTTGCGTCCGCGGGGGGACCGTCACTATTTGTTATTAGGCAATCAAATATGGCCTTAACACAATAATGAGGTTTCCACCCGCAACCCAATATAGCCAGAACCAGTGGTAGCCTCTTCCGACAACAATGCATTTATTTATTTAGTGAATAGTCCGCCACGTCTGTTAGTAGATCTTCAGTTGTTCTGTAATGTTTAACTTAAGTGCCATAAGGTCAAACTAGTGAAGAATCAACTCGATGATTCCAGGATAAAGACTGGTACCAATATGCAGTGTCCAATTGATTTTATTGAACTACTGCATGACATCAATCGACGTCATTATGCCGTTGTTAGCAAAGTGTGATAACCTAACAGTAGTTTTAATACCCCATGCATTTTTCAGAAGTTATATTTTTGCTTTTTTTTTATTTAAATGTGTGTTCTTTTTAGGAAAAAAATGTTAAACTCACTGTGCTAACACGGAATCTATGGCGAGAACCGGTACTAAAATTGGTAAATCTCAAATTCTTTCTGTTTATTGCAGAAATGCTGTATGCAATTGAGTTTAAGTGCTTTTTTTTGTATTTAAGAGAATTAAAAAATAAAAGCCTTAATGTAATAAACACATGTAAATTACCATATTTGCCCTTAAATCAATTGCAGAACGGGTTGTTCCGCGGTTTGCTTTTCTGTTTCTGCGAGCAGACGTTATTTTTTTTTCTGGTCATCTTCTCGTCTTCTATATTTGCATTTCTTTCGAAACGGTGTTCTCTGAAGTGTGTATCTGGAGTTCTGGTACATGTCTCTGCCTTCTGCTTCATTCTCTACAGCCTTAGTTAACGTTGATGAAGTGCTGGCTAAATATTTGACTTTGGTAGTTGGCTTGGCCAAATATTTGTCTCATTATTATGCAAACCAATGGCAGGCTATTGCGTAGGTTGTCGCGTGTCTGCAAGGTGTAAAGCCGCCTCTGGGTGCCACGTGATTGAGTTGGTGCAGGGCATGGCCGGGTCGATATCATTCCGGGTGAATCACCAGTTAGCTTGAATAGCTGTGTAGCATTCCGACTGGTTTTATTGCCGTGTTTTTGTACAACTTGGAAATTACAGCATGCGAAAGTTTGGCCGTTTATGTGCCTAATGATGGTTTGCGCTTGGGCATAAATAGTGATGTGCACAAATGAATAAATAAATGAATGTATTTCATTCCACGAAAGGTCTTTAGTAGCTCGTATAGTTGGCGCCACGCCACTGTATGGACCTCAGTGATATAAACAAGCTGTTTACCCGTTTGAAAAATGTTTCTCACTGTTTTTAACTCTGCAGCAGTAGCATTAACGTCTTGACCTTTGTAATCTGGTGAATGTCTTCGTGTGAAACCAAGATTAGATTTTAATTGCCTAGTCTGTGAAGGTACTTGGGGAGAGTCATTCATGAATTTTTCATGAAGGGGCAGAAAAAATGACCAAACTAAAGGAAAAATACGCCTATAAAATGGCACTTTCAGCTCTGACAATAGTGGCGTAGGAATAGGCCCTGCAGGCCCTGCGGCACAGGGCCCACCATGAGGACAGGGGGCCGTAACACCAACACGCAGTACATGGCAAAGTCTTCAGACAGTGACATTGAAATAGTAGGCAAATATTGGCGGACCGATAGTCTGGTCAGTGGAGCTCGGGTCTGTTTTTTCTCTTTGTAATGAAATAAGCAAATGCAAAACTGTTGAAGATTTGGCACATTTCTTAATTGTGCAACTTACGCATTGTCATCAAACTACCTAAATGTTGTCTCAGCAGTGCTCATGTTTCTAAACCTTGTGGGACAGACAGGACAGTAATAAGTTACGGGCCATTAAAGGCACTGTCGAGGAGTGGCACTCGGCGTGTCGCCGCAGTCGCCGCGAGGAGGTTGTGTTGGCCCGTTTGCGAATTGGTCACACCCGACTTACTCACTGTTTCCTTTTGCGGGGGGTTGACCCTCCTGAATGTTCTTGGTGTCGACGGCCACTTACGGTCCGGCACTTACTTGTTGATTGTCGCCATCTTGATGGTGTTCGTCGTCGTTTCCATCTTCCGCATGACATTGCGCGTTAGTTGGGCGATAAGTCTGTCCTCCTGTCCGGTGTTTTTCAATTTTTGCAGGAGGTACAGATGTATGACAAGATTTAGATTAGGGGTTTGAATAACATCTCTGTAATGAGTGGTGCAGTGGCAACCCGGACCACTGCACTGTGACTGAGGTTGGCGCTAATGACCAAGTTGTCGACGCGCCATTAAGCCTCAATCCCCCCCTCATGTTTCTAACGCTCCATGTTACTCTGGCATCAGCGGAAAGAACATTCTCTAAACTGTGCATTATCAAAATCTTATCAAGATCTGTGACGAGCCAGAGCAGGCTAAGCGGGTTGAGTTTGCTTAGCATTGAGTGTGAATTGGCCAAAACAATGGACTTGAACGAAGTACTAGACGACTTCTCTCAATTAATAGTACGAAAGAAAGAGTTTTCATCAGGTAAAGGTTAGGCGTATGAGTAAATTGTTTTATTTTTGTGATTGATGATCTAATTTTATTTTGTGTGTGGTGGAATTGAAATCACGAAAAAAAATTTGTATTG
>JAHWFP010094116.1:0-14061 GCA_023313725.1 Lithobius niger | reverse complement strand
TTAGGTAATTACGGTCAAGTCAGCAAGCAAGAGATGGCAACTTTACACCTCCAACCCAACGCTGTGATTCGTCCACAACAAATCACGGTAAGTGCAGGCCACTAGTGATGCCTATCACCAGGAACGCTGCACAGAAGGCAAAGAACAATCTCCAACCCTCTGAGCACAAACACATCACCGCACTGTGGCTGCACTGCACAACACACCAACACTGCACAACACATTTTGCACACTGCCACCTCTGCACACTGCTGCACACCGCTGCACTCTTCTGCACATTGCTACACACCACTGCACTCCACAACACCACTCCACATCCACAACACGGCAACAGGACCATCTCAATACCAAACGGCCCCACTGACACACCAAATACGACACACCAATTTTACACTCTGCAGCACTCAGGAAACTCTCTCTTTAACTAGCAATCCATCCACTTATGCTTACAACACACCACAAGAAAGCCTTCAAAAAAACTTTCTTTTTGCTCCATCTCTTCTCTTGCCACCCTAAACACACCATACCACAAAATACCACACACAACAATCCACCTCCCTGGATCCAACTCAAAAGTACTGTTCACCACTGGAGAAAACACATTTTTGCCATGGCAAACCCCCCTACACTCAGCATTAGGGCGTTTGTCCCCCTTTCCCCAGCAAAAAAGTAAACATGCAACACATATCCAAACAATGCTAACAATAACACTGTAAACCTTGCACGTTAACAACAACAAGAAAACTACGTCAGACACAGAATTCAACAACACCCTGGGAAAAGCAAGCACACACTGCAGCTTGTGAAAAGCATTCGCGCAACTGTTGTCCCTTCTCACTTTGTCTGGTGCCCCTTTGTTTACACTGACACCTAAAGGCAATACCAACTTTGCATAGTTGTTTAACATGTGCAAGCCATCACCAGTCAATCCTAACCTAGACTTGACTTTTTTCTTCGTGTTTATAACCAATAAAGCAGATTTTGCTTCCACTTTCACTACAACTAGGCACCTACACATTTCCTTTACCCTCGCAGACCGAGGGCCACTAATAGCTTTCTCGTTTACTTGTCTGCTCGTGACATTCCCAGGTTTCCCTCCTGAATCCCACACCTGAGATCGCCTGTATAACGCTTTACCTTTCACTCCATTCTGTCCTTCCCTTACCATGACATTGACTCCAACCTCATTACTAGTAGTAACTTGTGCAAACACATCTTTCCATCTTTCCTTCTTTCCATCTGCGATTTCCCTCTTTAACCTCACCTCACTTCCGTGAACTATCTCCGCTGGAGTGAAGTTTGCCGTCTCACAAAAAGTAGACGTACTTGTAAACTTAGCTGATGCTAAAACATCATCCCCTTTGCCAGGATACTCCAAATCCAAAGCCCTGCTGCAGTCTACCCTCGTTCTGTGCAACCTTTCTACAGCCTGAGACTGTGAATGATAAGGCATACTAGTTACAAGGCCGATTTCACACTCCGTCAAGAAACAAGCTGCCCGTTCAGAAACCAACGGATTTCCAACATTCGATTGGAGTTCCACCGAGAACCCAACCCCTGAACAAATCGCTAAGCTTTCATTCACTACCATGTGTGAGTTAGCCCCCCTGACAGCCACTGCTTCAGGATACCTAGTCGCCCTCTCACAAACCTTTAAGACATGCGTATTTCCGCCAGACGTCACTTTGAAAGGCTTTACGAAATCCACTTCCACCTTACTGAAAGGCTCTGCCACCACCGGAACTAAAATCAGTTCGTCCTCTCCCTTCCTCACACCTTTTCTATATTTCTTACAGATTTCACACCACTCTATCCAATTTTTACATCGTGCACACATTCTTGGCCCATGCAATACTTCTTGCAACCTGGCAATGTTCGTTACCGTGGCCATGTGCCCAAAATAGGCATTAGCATGTGCCCTTCTTACCAGCTGCTCCGTAAGCATTTTAGGTATCCCTACCTGATCGCCCGTTTTGGTGCCATTTGCTGCCGACCGTTTCCTACTTAAGACATCATCGTTCCAAAAAAAAGATGTACCCTCTATGTCAGTCGCCACTCGACATCCCTCCAACCCAGGATCAAGCACCTGCCCTTGCATTAAAACTTCAGCTTTAACCGCTAACAAGTCTTGAAATCCTGCTGTCAACAAACCTAAATTTTCTTTCCTTGCAACTGTTTTACTCATTTCCGTACTCCTTACAGAGTCGGCCACAACACTAGCTTGTTTATTGACTAAAACGTGTTGTGACTGGACAACTGTATCATTTTGTGCAAGCCCATTATCTTCGACCTTGACACTACTCTCAGCAATTACCTTATTTTCACTTGCAACATTTCTAACACTTTCCTCCGTTCCCTCATCCTCCACTTTAAAAAGATCAACCAATACATCACTATCAATAAATTGATCTACAGCCTGCTTTTCGTTACTTTTCTTTCCATTGATACCTGTTTTCGACCTAGCTATCGCATTCCGTGTGTTGTTTACCTTTGTTTCAATTTTCTGTAGCTTTTCGTAAGACTTTTGGCTAAGCAGAAAGTCGTACGTTTCGTCCTTAAAAAATGGCGACACGCCGCATTCCAGCATAATGTAGCCATCTTCCGTTGCCAATTTTACCTTTGCCACCGGAAAGTCTGTCACGTTTTGACTTACAACTGACGACAAAACAACTCGTTTCCCTGTGAACGAACTAGGCTCTACCATTTTACTCGAAACCACATCCATAAATGCACCTGTATCCAGCAAATAACTACCAGGCTTTCCATTAATTGTACATTTCTTACATAACTGGCTTTCCACCGACTGTGCACCACTTTTGCCTTTAAAAGAGCTAACCTCCTTTCCACTGTGTACACTAGGCAATTGAGTACATACATTTCCCACTGAGGCTTTGGTACCATTGTTGGGACAATCCCTTTTCAAATGCGAGCTCGAGCTACAAATGTAGCACTTACGTGGCTCGTCCGCCTTTAAAGGCGCTCTCCTACCAGACTGATTATTGTCGTTAGCTTGCGGCCTTGCTTGCGCATTGTAAGCCGAAGCTGTAGTACCATTGCTCGTACCATTATTACCTGAACCCTTTCTAGTACTATTGCTATTGTTACCCTTACCATTGTTACTGTTCCCATAGTTACTAGTACCATTCCCTTGGTTGCCTCCATTGTTTCTGTTACCTTGACTACCTTGATAACCATTACCATTCCGATACCTGCCATAACCATTACCATTGTTACCTCCTCCACGGTAATTATTTCCGCCCTGTGGTCCGCCTTTTCCGTTGTCAGAACCACTCCCCTGTCTTAGAACTGCTTCTTGGCGATTAGCGCAGTAATCGTCTGCAAGCGAAGCTAAGTTCAAAACAGACTCTTGTTTACCCTTATCAATAAGCCATACTCTTATCGGACTTGGTACCTTATTCAAAAAGTCCTCTATTAATACCTGCTGGAACAATTTTTGGAAAGAATCCCCACAATCAAGTTCCTTAACCCATTCAGTACCCAGTGTTGTCAAAGTGTGAGCAAAATCTAAGTACGTTTGTTTATCAGTTTTTTTTGCTGACCTAAACAGGTTATGTAAACACTGCTCTGTAACATTAAATCTTACTTTAAGAGCTTTCACACACAAATCAAACTTTGCAAAGTCATCATCAGAAAGACGCATGAGCGTTTCCCGCGCTTTCCCTGTTAACAAAGATAACAATCTGAAAGGCCACTCTTCTTTGTTAAAGCCCATCCTATCACAAATTCTAGTAAAACCAGACAAGAAAACTAATATGTTGTCTTCCTTCTCCCTGAAGGGTTGGCACAACTTCGACATGTCGTAACGTTTTTCCTGTTGTACAGACTCTGTTTTTACCTTTAATTGTTCTTGCTTAAAGGACAACTCTCTTGCCTGCATTTCCTCATTATGCTGCCTAGCATTTTCGCTAATACGCAGCTCATGCTCCTGTTTCTCCCTCGTTAATCTATCTTCCCGTTCCCACCTCTCTCGTTCTAGCTCTGCCTCCCTTGCAAATTTTTCTCTTTCAATTTCGTCCTCCCTCTCTCTTAATTCTTTTTCCCTTGCTAAATTTTCCCTTGCTAATTCGTCCTCCTTCTCTCTTGAAGCCTCCTCCCTTCTTAATTCTGCTTTTCTTACACTTATCCTTTCCCTCTCTAATTCTTTTTCTTGTAATTCCCTCTGTTTTTCTTCATTTATTACCCTTTTAGCCTCCTCTACAGTTTTAACTGCTTCTGCTAAATCATCAGCCAACAAAGTTTCTCCCTCCAACCCACCTTTAAACATAGCCAGAATTTCACTTTTTTTCTTAGGTGCATGCAACCCTAATTCCTCGCACACAGCTTTCAAATCAACCACAGTTTTATCACTAAGCAACTCCATTGTAAAATTACTTAATTACCTAAGCAACCAACAATAAAAAAATAGCACCAACACGCACAACAGTTCCCGCAAGCTTTAAACAACACTTTTTCCCCAAACGCCCTAATACCAAGGTGTAAAAAAAAGTTTGCCACAGCTCACCTGTTGCCGCGTTGTGGAGACGCTGCCAAGACGACTTCTACATCCAAACTGACGAACCCAGGCTTGCACCGACGATGACTTCAAACTCTATTTCGCTTCTTCCATTACCGGAATTCGCCGAAATCTTCCTTCTCACACGACGAAGTGCAGCATTACCGCCCACTCTCGTTGATAGGAATGTTCTCCGTCCCTCGTCCAGTCGCAATCTTGTCTGCCAGCTCAGCTTTTCCGTCTCTTGACTTGTCTTTCTTGAACAGCAGGAAGCCCCTTTAATCTTCCTCCCAGGCTGGTTGCCGCCAAAGTCGAAATTCTGCCTTGGAAAGTGAACCCACTGAGATGGAGAAGCTCACCACTACCATCTAAGTTGACATTACCGCCGACTTTCGATGCAGCTGTGTCCCTTTAACGTGAAAGTCCAGATGTAAGCCAAAACTGCTGGTTTCTTCGACGTATAAGTCCAGCTTGACCGCTGTCACCAATGTATTTACTTTACACTTGATGCAGACGTAATTTGCTTCATCACTGCCAATGTAGACACAAAGGCAGCACCCTGACCGTTGAAACTCGAACTAATTGACATGAAATCCAGCTGCCTCCTCGACGTGAAAGTACGGCTACACCGCTGCCGCCAATGTAATTTCAAGGGTTCACTGCAGACTTGTTAAATTCAAACTTCTTTACTTCTTCCTTAGACATAACGCAATTTACAAAAATAAACATTTAACAATCCGCACATGAATCGAGAAATTGTCCAACAAGACAGTTCGTGCATAGAGTCCTGTCCTTGTTGCGTTCTTGTTGGGAAAGACCTCTCTTCAGCGCCAAACCATCTTCAATATAAGGGCTAGTTGTCGCTACAAATTATGGAAACAGTTTCCTTAAAAGGAACACACGTGTCTCGCACGTGGAATAATAACCAAAAATCCGGCATTCGAAAGTTGGCCAATGTTTCTTTTCATCGTTGAGTAGAACACCATAATTAGCTCTAATTATAGACATTAGGTAATTACGGTCAAGTCAGCAAGCAAGAGATGGCAACTTTACAATATCTAAAAATGGAAATTTCGTTTTCTTCATACAATTTAACTTCTTTTGTAATACACAGTTAGACATTTTTTTTAAAATCGTCATTGATGTTTAGGACTCTTTTACACAACGACTCGCCTTTGCATTCTCGAAGCTAAAAAATGATCTGAAATTCCAACATGACGGCGATTTTAGCTCTCCCATCTCACAACGAAAACAGTCAATAATGTGAGTTCAGAAGTGACTTGGAAATGGTTTCGTCAGGACGAATTCTTTGTCTTGTTGTCATTGATTATAAGAGTGTAAGTCCAGGTTGCTGTTGTTACCATGGCAACGACACCTTTCCATCGCATTCTAGCAGATAGATTGCACAGGCTATTCATTGCGTAAATGTGCCCGTATAGTATGACTTCGGCAGTTGCTCGCGCCGCCCCTGCAGCTGCTCCACGCCTCCCAAGGGAGGCCCGCCTCACCGGTTGGGAAACGTGGCACTAGACTACCTGTGTTACAAATTCCAGATATTTTTTTGGTCGATTTATTATTTGTTAATGTATGGGTGAAGTATTGAAGCAATGGAGCGCAATCTAAGTCAATATTTGGAAGCACAACGACGTGAAACGTCATTTGGCTCAGATTTCCGAAAGCACGGATCTGACGAGCATTGGCACTGCTATTCAGCCCATCTTAGTCAACAAGTCTCGTCACATTTAACATCCGTTCTGCGTTCGAATCCGATTAGAGTAGGTACGTTTTTTTTCAAACAACACCTGCATATTATAGTATTTTGTTGTTTCATTTTAAATCAATCACACTTTGTTAATAAATAAAAGGGTTTAATTCATAGATCTCGGATGGAAATCACGTTTACAGTTTTTATTCATGTTTCATCAGCCAACCTTAAAATATTGCTCCAAAGTACAAATATATATTTTAGATAATTTTACCTCCACAATTCGCTAGGCGATTCGATTATCCTTCATTAGAAACAAGATTGGGACTATTCTGTTGGAAAATAACTGAGAAAAAGTGGAACTAAGATCGTAACTGAAATACGTTGTAGACGCTGGCGCCATCTAGTAGTCAGAATTGAGATAACCAAAGGTGTTTGCACTCCCTCTTAAACGAGTTTTGGCACCAAATATCCAGCTTTTTGGAGCTTGGCAGGATCAGGGCAGGAAGGGAAACGACCCATTATTAAGAATAACAGTGTCTGGCCAGTCCTAACTTGGTTTACGCGACAGTGGAGCGTCAGCCTCAATACTTTCTGGCAGGACAGCTCGTGCACGAGAAGCACGAGGTGTCAAAGGGCAGCGCTATGCCAAAATAATTTTGTCACTGGCGACGGGAAAAACTGAAGGATCCGGTTACATGCAATGTACTTTAAGGTTTGGTGACAAACAGACTAAAATACCCGGGCCTGATCCTGATTAATTTTAGTTTTTGTTTGCTTTACGAAAATATACATTACCTTATTTAACATAGTAGTTTTCCCCCATGGAGCTTTCTAAATTCCTAGCTTGAAAGTTGGCTTCCCTACCGGGCACGTAACTACAGTGCATGACCGGAACCGGCTGTATAAGCGGAACGCCGCAATCCTTTAAACCTTTCTTCCACCCCTGAGAACCTAGTCCACGAGGGGAGGCTTGGGCAGGTGAAGGTAATGTATATTTTCGTATAGGCAAAAAAAACTAAAATTAACCAGGATCAAGCCCTGGTATTTTAGTCTTTTTATTGCCACGAAAATACCTTATTTAACATAGCAGACTTCGTCACTAAAGGTGGTGGGCTAGGTTCGGAGCTCCCACGTTACTAGCCGGCATCCCCTGGACTCAGTCCTGGTAAAGATAACCAATAACCTAATGCCGGACCCGAGAACCACAGTTCTATCGGGCTAGCAACAGGAACAATCAGATACCAGGAAAGGTTACTGAGGAGATTCTACCAAGCGGCAAGGCAGAGATTCAAAATAATTTGAAAACCAACCTACCTTGGGTCGGGAAGCGATTTCTTGAGTAGCTGGAACCGGAGGTGGCTGTAGACATCGGGATCGGAGATACAGGAACAGGCGCATGAGATTTGTTGAATGGGACTGGTGAAGGTAAAACCCCAGGCTGGAGAATCGGAAGCATGGTGATACCAGAAGAAGGATCAAGACGGATGGAAATGTAATCATACGGAATGCTAACTGAAGGGAGTGGCGACATGGCACACAGGCGTTTTAGTAAGGTAGAGACATGATACAGTGGAAAGTCCTTAGCCAAAACACAAGAAGGTCGCAAGGTCGTTCGTTTGTAAGCTTGTATTAGTACGATGCTTTGTCGGAGTCAAGTCCGTCGGTCCTTGATCCGTAATAAGAAAACTGAATCTCTTTTTTTTTTAAAGGGTTGATGCGTTGAGTTATCGTAATGAGTGAGGAATGAAATACGTCTCCTAAAGAAGACGATCTCAGGAAAGACACGGCTCTCCTCGCGATCGCACGGAGGATTAGCGCGGAACAATAGTAAAGTAGTGCAATTTATGGTAAGACCCGAAAACCAAGAGCGACCCCTTTCGCCTTCTTACAACTTGGAGAGCAAGGCAGGGTCCGGGTTGATATGTTTGAGTGTTGCGAAATACCGGCAGAAAAGGCAAGAAATTCGGGGCGTAATCGTATTGCCACACCGAGTATAAAGATAAGGAACGGCAAGTTTCAGAGGCGGCTGCACGGGACCATGCGGTAACCAGACAGGGTTCTTCCTGTATAGGTGCGACACTTTGACAAACTGGAGAGGTAAAGGATTGAGAAGCCATAGCTGACGGATCGCGAAAAAAGGATGGCTTGGGAGACGGAGACGGAGACGGAGTATCCTGGTGAAGTTGTTGAACAGAATCCGGAGATTGAGGAACAGCAGCTGGGGAAGTTAGTCGAGGGGATCAAATGCGGACAGATGTTGGAGCTTCACAGAATCAGTGGGTATGAGACCGTAAACAATAAAATGCGCGCCATGGGGGATTGGCAAGACCCACGGAGTTTTGTGTTTTAACAGTCTGTAGTTCATACACAAGGATCGATGTGTGGGTTGCAACGATTCCAGATTGTCTGAAAGAGAGATGTTGATTGCCTGGAGTTGGAGATTGGTGTCTTGTAATGAGGGGACCAGTTCTGCTGATGTACGAAGCTCGGATAAATCAGTCGCAAAGGATTCAGCCACTGATAGGATGAATTTAATGTTGAGATCCACGTTTTTCATATCGCGGACTGATAATTCTAGTCCACAAGTGAGCGCCGCTCGGAGCGCTGATATGGAGGGAAACTGGGCAGGAGCAGACGTGGGGAGAGTTGATGCTGGATCAACGGTTCCTGGAAGAGTGTTGATCTGGGAGACATCAGAAAGTGGTTGAGGCTATTCGAGGTTAGATGACTGCGCCGAGAGATCAAGAACGGGTCGGGAGTCGTACAACACTGGGATCGAGGCATACAGGCAGGGAGGTGCCATTGGAAACGGTACATTTTTTATGCGTGGACATAGTCGTTTCTTTAGAGAAGATATGGCGGACCGATTGTGGCGAATACCAGAAGTCCCAGGAATGGCAAGAACAGTGTCGGAATCTGAACGTGACGACGATCCGGAAGTTACAATGGCAGGAATTGAAGGTTGTGTTGTAGAGACCACTGGTGAAGATAGAGCTAGTCCAGTAGTTGTAGTAATTAATTTGTGGGAGGGGAATGACGATAAAAATGGGTCCACTGATTAGACCAGTTTCACAAAAGGCATATAAAAGAAATGATTTAATTTTCAGCGCTGATAAATATATGTGCACCTTGATCACCTACAACAATGGACAAACTGAGTATGGCACACTAAAAAATAAAATATGGTACTGTACATTATACTTACAAACTAATAAAAACACAAAAAAATTGCAGGGACCAGCCCTTAACAAAATCAATGGCCGCACCCTGTTGATTTTGTTAAGGGCTGGCCCCTGCGATTGTTGTGTGTTTTTATTAGTTTGTAAGTATAAAGTACAGTACCATATTTTATTTTTTAATGTGCCATACTCATTTTGTCCATTGTTGTAGGTGAACAAGGCGCACATATATTTATCAACGCTGAAAATTAAATCATTGCTTTTTTTAAAATTAAATCATTGCGCTTAAAATTAAATCATTGCCTTTTGTGAGACTGGTCTAGTCAGTGGACCCATTTTTTATCGGGTGCTAGTCCTGTCGATGGGATAGTAGGGGTAGTCGAACGACCAGCTTCTTTTAGCTGTTTTTGTCGCTCAGCTCGGCATCGGGAAGCACGCTGTCGAAGTCGTATCTCCTTCCATGTTATAGGGGTAATGTCCGCACAAACTTTGCACAATAAATCCATACTGTTGGGTAGACGATGGTGCTGGCAGCACAGGTGCGGATCAAAATGTTTTGATTTGCCAGTGAATCCGAGACAAGAACATGGAGGAGGGTCAGGCACAATTACCACACGTTTGGGTGGTAAAGGATCTTCTTGTGAGGAAGAATCGGACAACATTTTTACTAGAAGGGAGAAGAATCGCCGAGACGGTAACCGTGAGACAATGATATAGAAATTCGCGCCAATTTGCTGGCGGAAACGCACCTAGCGGCGAGTTGTAGAACTGTGCCGGAAAGAAGGCACATGGAAGGTGCCACCATCTAGCGGCAAGGAAACTGAGCGCTGTAGCAGAGTGTCGTCACCAAAGAGGGATAGGCGGATCCAGGGAACCGCAATGTTAACTAAAGACGCAAGTTACAGGAATGAAAAGCTGAACCTCTTGTATACCAATCCGTGATATTCCCACCAAGTCACGCTGACAGGCTGACAGTAATAACAGAAGTCAAGCCGGGTCTGGCTCGTGATCGAAATCCCCATTGCGATGTAGACTAGGTTGAAAAGACCATCGTAAGTCGTTATTGGGAATCAAACAGGATCGCAGCTTGCTTGACCTGTTGTGATGATAGTCAGTTCCTGCTTCCTGGGACAGGTTGTACCTCCTTTTACCTCCTCCCCCCCCCCCTTTTTTTTATTTATTAAAAAAAAAAGAAATCACAGTGACAAGGAGAGGGGAGCCATGGATCGATGGGGAAGTTTTTCACGTAATTGGAGCTGTGGAGAAGCGAAGGCTATGCAGGAGACAGTTGGATAGTGGACCGGGTACCCACCTATGGCGGGTAACCTTGTCATGGTCCGCGACGAAACGTTGACGAATCAGGACCTGTAATAGGATGACAAGGGGCCTCACCTTGTGAAAGTCGACGGATTGATAGGTCTCCAGGTTACCGGCTGTCTTGCTTGTTGAGGAAGGGTAAGTTTGTTTTTGTTTTTTTGGTTTTTTTTTATTTGGAATCATCAGATGCTTCTCATAGGCACACAAGAGGAGACCATAGAAATCCATGATCTGCAAGACACGATGAAGTTTTTCAACTCCCATAACTTGCGAGAATTGTCGGGAACCTGGACCGTCGCATCATGTTGGTGGCGGTGGAGACAAATCCCTGGTACAGGAGATCGCAGGAGGAGTAGAGACGAGAAAAGAACTAAGGAAAGAAGCCTGAGCCGGGATAGAAGGCAAACAAGTGATCCCAAGGATTGAAGGAAGTTGTCCCTTCCTAATTGTTCGAGGTGAGCACGGAGATAAGGGCAGGAAATCCAAGGATTGTGAAGCACAGGAGTTCAGACCAAATTCGACCGGTGTGGGTTCGAGGCACAAAAGGCAGGATGACGATGCAAGTGAACGAGAAGAGGCAGTCACTGGGATCGGGCTAGGAGGCCCGGGAGGGCCTGTAAAGCAACACTGCACTGGGCTAACAGATGGAACGCAAAAAAAGCGTTGGGAGCGTGGAAAAGGGATCAGTGCACGAAGGCCTGCTGGTAGAGAAAAACGGGGAGATGGGCTCCGGTCTCCACCTAGAGGGATCGTGGTCACCGCAGGAGGTAGGATCGGACGTTGTAACTGATGGCGGGGGTCGGATCATCGGAAAGAACCCCACACGGATTGGTCTGGAAAGGCTGCTGATGGCGCCGGGAAGGTCCCTGTTGGGGGTTGGCGAGGTTGCCGAAGGATCGTCAGTCGGAAGGACTGATAAGCAACCGACCGGCCGAACCTCCTAGCCGGCATAGGGATCGCCTGGGAAAGGTGGACCAAAGGAGAGGCCACTAAAGGAGATGCAGGATCCAAAGCTGTGGTGGAATCGGGAGCGGAAGGCCCTCCTACTGGATCAGGAGCAGGACAGCACCATCCGGGAACTAGCGGAGGAATCCGCAATCCCAAGAAGACGGGAGAATCCATTGAGATCCAGGAGCAACCGTTGTGAACAGCTGTCCTAGGAAGAAAGGTGCTAAAGGATCGAGGTGTTCCGCTTATATAGCTGGTCCCGGTTCCGGTCATGCGCTGTAGTTACGTGCCCGGTAGGGAAGCCAACTTTCAAGCTAGGGATATAGAGAGCTCCATGGGGGGAAACTGCTATGTTAAATAAAGTAATGGATATTTTCGTGGCAATAAAAATGTAGTACACCAATGTTTTTGGTCTGTGAAGATGCTAAAAATTCTGTAATAATGGTTTTGTGCGCGATATTCGGGCAGGAGGCCACAGAATAGGTGCTGAAGAACAAGAAACGATTTATTTTGACATGCCTGGGAACACAGTTGTTCAACAGATCAAGAGAGCGGAATTGGAGGAGGCTCAATATCTGTCAGTAGCAGACGATGCCATCCTCGAAACTGGTGTTGATAAGGCCCACTGTACAGAATACAGAGGAAAATGCTGCAAAGGCTGGTGATTAGTCACAAGAAAGTGCTTCCAAAAAAAAGATATAAAAATACGATCGTGGTACAACCGTACACAAATCCTATGTTATGAAAGCTGATCTAATCGGTTTCTAGAACTGGAAGTTTCCAGCCTGCCAGGCAGGACAGTCAGAGACCAGCAGGTTTCTTCAGCAACTATATGCGTTAGTTTATTCTGAACAGTCTCTCGCCATACCCACGATCGGAGTTTTCCAGGTTCGAATCCCTGGATTCTTCCTTTACTAGATTTCTTTCTCCTTCCAGAAAAGAAGAAGTTCAAAACTAACCAAGTTGGATTTCTTCAGATGATGTAACATGTAAAGAAATAAACTTTTTTTTATTTTTGGCTAAACTGTGAAAATGATGGTTAAAAAAGTCCCTCACGGATATAAATAGTTTTATTTCTTCAGAGTATGCATTTGACGCAACCTTCGATTGTTAACCTTCCTAACCGCCACAATATCAAAACTGCATAAGTGAAGTCATGGTCCATCGATCCTATTACCTTCAGTAATAGGATCGACGGCCCATGATTATAATTCTACCTTGGTAGTAATATCGTTAAAACCTTTACAGCTTGCTCTCAGATGCACGAGGAAGAGGATGCACCTAAGGGTCAAAGAGTTTAGCGAGCGTTAACCACACCCGGTCATCTGCCCGACGAAGCCCTAAGGCCCTACCAATTACGTACCAATTTAATTTGTCCTCAATAATTAAGGAGGAACGTGGTTTGTTTGTTGTGTTAAAAGATATTTCTTTATGCATTCCTTTGCTTGCTGCGAGCGAAGTGCTAGAGAGAACTAGATAGCGGCGCTAGATGCTCCAAACTTTCGTTTGGTGGCAATCAGCCTTTAAGTAAATATACAACAGCTTCGTTTCTCTTCACGTCATTTTTAACCGGAGGGAAAGTAAATCTTCTGCCAGGAAAAGAAGTCGGGAAAATCAAAACGTTTGCAAGAAATAACTCGCTCGCTCCACTCCAACTTTGCCTTTTGTAAGATTTAATATTCAAGTCAGTTGCCAGTAATCGATCGAAATTTCTCGGAGGGAGATTCGCCACGTCAGTCACGTGACTGGTACAGAATATAAGGTCAACTGAATGCACTGCACCACCACGTTCGTATCGTTTATTGCCCTGCCGCCCAAGATTGAGTTGAAGCTATCACGCGTTGGTCCAACTTTTAAGGCGTGGAAAATGGAAAAGATTTCGGTCTGGGTTCTCCCGATAGGTGGAGGGGAGGGGGGAAAGAGACGGTAAACATAAAATCTTGCACCGAATGGTAGGAAAATTGTAACGATTTTTTTCAATGGTCCTGTCCCCCAACCCCTCCCTGTAGCGAAATAGATAGGTATTTCAAGCAAGGTGAATGACTCATGTATGTTAAAAGCGAAACCCAAACTGGTAAATAATTTGGATATTACCAGGAGCGATATAAAGAAGAACCCGCTGGGGTCAACGGAATGGCCATGATAATATTAGGCCTATGGCATGTTCCATCTCTTGTTTCGGGTAGCAACTCCATGCTGACAAATGTGAAACGACTGGTCGTAACAACAGGGGCTCGTCGTCTTGTCGCTCACGCGCCGCGTGGATACAGAGTAGTACTACACATATGAAAAAAGGGATGAAAGCAGCCAGAAGCCATATCGTAGTACAATCCATACCTTTATTGAGCGTTGTTATTAAATTTTACGCTTACGCGCTATTATCATCACTGGAACTC